>JANHGN010016556.1:0-13858 GCA_024605025.1 Megaceryle maxima
TGGTAGTAACTCTAACCATGGGGTGTTATCACTGCCAGCAGCAGACACTGTCTGGGAAAACAGGCTGCTAACTTCAGCCAGTGCAGTTAGTTAGAAGAACTGAGCTGAAAAGTAAAATCAGTGAACAGAATTAGTTCTGTTTTCACTCAAACCAGGACAACTTGCCTTGGCAATAGTGGGTTAGGCTGTTAGGCCTCGGCTCAGTAGATGGGGCCAAACAAAGGGGATGTGGTACCGTATTGGGTTAAGCTGAAACCCAATCAGCATTCCACCTGTCTAGCAGGACACACCCCTATTATTTTTTCTTCCCTAGAATGCTGCTTTCTAGGCCTACTTCTTGTCCTCCAGAAGCTTGACTTGGTGAGCCAAGAATAACACTCTCTTTGCTTGTGACCACAGATGAATCCTTCAGGCCCAGTTCACCAAACTTCCCCAGCTCAGCAGCTGCCTGGCCCAATGTCCAGATGAGACCTGCTCTCCAGGCCCAGTGCTGTGTGCCCAGGCTGGAGGGGGAAAGGGGACTGGAGTCCAAAATGATTTGCACATTCAGATTGTGTCTCCACAAGTAGAAAGGATGCCTGTGTAACCCCAGCTGCCTAACAGACATGAGACAACATCCTTGCGAAGAGGCGGTGGTGAGGGCTTGGCACAGAAAGTCAATGATACCACAAGAGAAAACTTGACGGGGTGGTGTGTGTGTGTGTGGGGGGGAAGTGTCGTTTTCAGGGGACTTCAGCCTCACTTTTGCCATTAACGAAGAGCAGGCGAGACCCGTGTGCTGAGCCTGCAGACTTCTAGTTTGTCTGGCCACTGCCTCTACCTGGGTCGTTTCTTCTCTCGACTTCTGCTCGGTGACACGTTTTCCGGAGAGCTGAGCAGGTGGTAGAACTGGGCTGACCAGAGGTGCCCTAGTAAAACCAAGCAGCCTCTTCCCGGCCCTCTCCTGAGGACCGGGCCCCACTGGCACCCCTGAGGGGAGCGGGGCAGCGGTGAAGCCGCCACAGAGGTACCGCCCCGCCCCCCGGGGCTCGGCCCCGCCCCGCCGGTGGCACCAGGCTGCCTCGGGGCTCGCCCCGCCCCCGCCCCTTCGGCCCCGCCCCTCGCATGCAGGGCTCGCGCCCCTATCGCCGCGTCGGTTGGGGCTCGCGCTGCCGGTTGGGCCCCGGCCGCCGCCTGGCGCTGCCGCCGGGGCCGGCACGGGAGGATGCGGCGGTTCGCGCGGGTGGCGCTGCTGTGCCTGGGCTGCGGCGTCTGCTCGCTACTCTACGGCTTCAGCCAGCTGGCCCTTTCCCTGGAGCAGGAGCCCGGCAGCGACCGGGAGCGGCAGGCCCCAGACCCCGCCGCGCCTGGCGCCCGGCGTCAGGCAGACGGCGGCCAGGCACCTGCGGCGGGGAGCGCGGGCCGAGGCGAGGCGGGGGTCGGCAGGTACGGGGCACAGGGTCCGGGGCCGGACGGGTGAGGCGCGGGTAGGGGCGCGGGCGCGTGCGGGCGGTGGTTCCCCCCAGCATTCCTGCGGGGAGGGCCGGGGAGACGCAGGAGCGCGCCGGCCGTCTTCCCCTCCTCCCCCTCCTCTTCCTCTTCTCCCTCCCGCGGGTGGAGCGGGGCTCTGCGCCCGCCTTCGCCCCCCGCGGAGGCCGCGGGCGCCCCCGGCTGCTCGGTGCTGGTCGGCGGCGCTGTGGCGGCCGCTCCGTTTGGGCGGCGGGCCGGGGACGAGGCTGCCTACGGGGCGCTGGGCCGGGCAAGCGCTTTGGGAGGGAGCGAAGTGGGGGAGTGATGTCGCTGTGTGCTTCTCCTCAGCAGCTCCGTCATCCAGTGGGCCGGCTACTGGGGAACAGAGGTTGAAAAAGTCTTAAAAAAACCCAAGAAAATGAAAACTTTTAAAAACTGGTGTTGCGGGCCAGCCCGAGGCCAAAACCGGCCCCCATGCACTTCCCGGCCGCGGGAGGGGCCGTGCTGCTTGCAGGCCGTGCCCCATCTCTATGCGTGTACTCTGCAAGGCGGGGTGACATCAAAAGCGGAGGACACTTGTGCTGCTTTGGGAGCTGGCTTGCGACTGACTTCGCAACTATCCCGTACTGAAGTCAGGCTGCTTCCTTGTTGCAGTGGGATAGATGAAGTTCTTCCAAGCTAAGAAACTTTCAGTGTGTTACTCAGTTTTGAAACATGATAATTTTATGATTATCAATTCTAGCTTTATTTAAGCAAAAATAATTACGGGATACTTTAATAAAGCCAGTCTTCTCACAGGAAACTGTGAATTCAGGTCTGCAGTTAAAGCGATGTAAGTCTGAGCAGCTTACACTCTTGTGTAGCTATATATTTCTGTTGCCTGCCTAATGTCAGAAGAAATTTTTATGTGGACAAGTGGTAAGATTACAGAATGATGAAAATAATAGTTTTCATTCTGATTAGTTTCATGATCCTGTGTCTACCAGAATGCTAATGCCAGGAGGAGAGGTGTGATAAGAAATCTGTTACTGAAGCTGGATGAGAAATCAGGACCAGGTTTCTGGGTATCCCTACCTCACACTCTTAGATTCCACAGCAGTTTAAAGCAATGTAACCTTGATGGTTTGAAGACTGTTCTTCCTTCCCAGTGTTGCACACTGTCTGGCAACTCCTCCTCCTCCATGCCTTATCACACATGTAAGTTGATCTGACATGCTGACCTGCCTGAAAATTACCAAGTTTTGGCCAGCTCAATTCTCTGAATTGTCTCGTCATGTAATTACAAGAGTGTTGGTGCTGGTGCAAAGGAGTTATGGAGGATGGCAGGGTGACAGAAGCTCTAATTTAATCATATGAAAATATAATGAAGCAGCATTCTGAGTTGCTAGGGGTGCAGTCAGCTGAATTGTGAAACTAAGCTTTTGACTGGTGTAACTACTTCAGAGAATGTTTGGTTGTTGTGGTTTTTTCTTTTTCTTTTATTCTCCCCCAATGCTTTTGCTTTAGTTCAGATTAATACAGCTAATGATATGAAAAAATATGAGGATGCTTGTTCCTCGCTTCTAGTTCACGATTAAAAACTCATCGTGAGAAGGTGAAATCTACGAATTCTAAAGAACATCGCTGGAATAAAAGAGATAACTTTAGCAGTTTTATTTAAGATTTCACAGGTTTAATAAATCAGTTTTAAATAGAAATGTGAGGAAAAAAATCATAGGTATGATATTTGTTTTACTAAAAAAAGTATGCAGTTTACATGGGTAAAAGATGATAATCTAAATAATTTGTATTATGAAACATTAGTTTCAGGTGCATCATGCTTCTGATTAGCAAAAAAACAACCAAATTTAGTTTAAAAGCTGTATCTTTTTTTCTTTTGTTTAGTATTTCTACTAAAATGTAGTTTTAAAGTCAAAGATACTGGTGAAGGAGAACCCCAACAAGGTGTGAGAAGCTTCTTGTAGTGAAGTGGAATGAGACATAAATCTGCCCTGTGTTGCAAAGTGGGAAAGCTTTGCCAGCTGAGAAAGTTATTTTCCAAAGGTCTTCAGTGCTGTATTTCCTTGTGCATCCAGTTTCATGGGGCCATATCTCATTGCAAAATTAGCGTCTGAGATGCGTGGGAATTATTTACCTATAAACTTCTGTTGAACTAAAGGCTCAGGATGAACATCATCCTGTCATAATTAAAAGTTTTGTGTTCTGTTTGTACAAACAACGTGTGCAAAACCTGAGTGTGGGTCATTCCCTTAGCCTAAAAGGCTTCTGTTTAAGGAAAAAAACCCTCTGTCCTATGGCAGTTAAATGCCCCACTGAATGTTCCTTTAGATGCGTGTTTCATTTGTTCTCAGGTATTAAATCCTGTTATGTTCTCTTGTGTAACTGATGTACGCATCTTGGCGAATGTATTGGTGCTTTTATACTTCAGCCATTTTTTAAGTGGAGACTCAACATGACAGCCACATACATGGCTGTTTTATGCTTATTTTCGATTATCTCATGATGGTGCAATATCCTAAAGTGTTCATAACCTTATAGAGCAAACTGTATTTTGATAATTTTCTAATGCCTCTTGAAGGCATATGCATTTCATACACTTTAATAGTAACTTTTGGTCATGGGTTGCTTCAGCTGTTTTCACAGTTTGGCAAAGCAAATCTAACTGCCATCTAAAGGCATTTATGCACTCAGTAGTGATGTCTCCTCCTCAGCCAAGAAGGTTTTCTTTGCCTCAGTAATCTAGTTTAGTATATGACATAAGGGCAGAAAGAGCTCAGTCATACTCTGTGATCATGGGGAGGAGACAAGTTGAGATTTCTGAGTTTTCAGAAGTCTGCAAACATGAAAACTGCAAGCTGTAAGTGTAAGCATACCACACCTGGAAGAATTTTGCAATAGTGATGACACTTTTAAGTACAAGGTTTTTAATTAAAAAGGAAGTACCATATTGAAAGAAGAATTACAGGTTGAGGCAAGATCCTTCAATAAACATAATAATTCAGGGGAGCTTGTTGGGTAATCATTTTGGTAAGGAGTTGTTTGTTTCAAAGACTGCAATAGCCTGAGGAACAAGATGACTAGAAACTAAAGGTTTGTATCTTGAAACTTGATAGAAATACTTGAAAAACATTTCAAGAATTTATTATCTAAATCCCAAGGTTGGAGTTTAGCTGTGAAGAAAGATGAGTGTTGAAGGTAAATTGCCCTCCTGATTGTTCATTCCAGTGAGAAAAGTAGTAATGAATAGTCAGTACTGCCATATGTAATGGCTAAATGAACAATAGATCTGAACCTGAAAAAAAAAAGAAAATATTGAAATGTCTACTTCCAGAATATGCAAAATCAGTCAAAAGCCAGTATGTGTACTCAGCCTTTTTTTCTTTTACTAGTATGATTTCTGTATGCTGAAGGCAGCTGTGAAAAAATGAAAGAGTGAATAAATGCATATTTGCTACATTTATGTCATTTAATAGCTCTATAACCTACTGTCTGTGGAATAGCCTTTCAAATCATTATTTCTCAACATGCTTTCAGTTCAGTTAATTAGAAGACTGTGCTTATGAGATAAGTGAATCTTCAGTTAATTTTATCAATATTGCCACTACAATTAGATAGATAAAGCATCTTTCTATTCAGGCCACCAAAAAGTGCTGTCCTAGTGGCGTTTGAGAAGTATAGCAATAATCAGTCTGTCATCAGTTCTGTCAGTTATGTGAGGCTGATGAATTTGACCCTATTCAAATGAAATGTTTTTCCACTATGCTGTAGTTAAAGCATTTTCGTGCAGCCAGCCATATTTTTCCATGTTTTGCGTGACACTGGTACCTGACTGTACCTGTCTCTTGCTCTCAAACTATCATGGCAAAGGGAGAGTTAAGTGGATCATAGTGCATGGAAGAGTGTAGGAAGTATACCCACAAGCTTAGGCAGCAGAGTAGGCTGGTTGTAATAGATAATTTAGTCTTTGCACTGTACACAGATGGTTTTGTCCGTGTCAGAACTTCACTAGCAGTTTCACCAGTATGCTTCTCAACTACTCTTGTGCCTTAAGAAATTAATTTAGAAACTGTCTAACCAATTCAAAATGAGCACACCTTTCAAAAGGATGAAACACTGAAGAATTTGAAGTTGAAACTTCATTTAAAAACTACCTGCTGAATTTGTCAAGCAGTTTAGTTGACAAGCAAATGCTATTTTATGTAGAAATGTTGTACATTAATGAAACATTGTAAACATTTTTCTAGTTAAGTCCATCCAGTAGCAAACCTGAGCATTTATTCCCAGTGGGCACTTATGTCCTTAGTGCGTGGTTGGCCAGAGGTCAACGCAGAGAAAATAGCACTTGCACAGCCACAAACAACACGAGTGACCTGATCCTGTTCCTTTCTCTGTCTGATCAGGATGAAAGGCTTTTAGTGAAAAATATACTAATGTATATACAGTGTGGATCCTTCCACTAGCTGGCCTTAAGACACTCTATCCAGGAACTGGCTCCTGATCCTCTGGTCTCTCCTGTTGCTGACCTGAGCGTGCAAACCCATGAGGCTTGGAGCCACAATGTAGTTGCTGGTGCTCAGATCCCCTTGAACATGCAGACATGTGCACAGATGAATGCACTATGGATCCTTCCAGTTACCAGCCTTAGCCTTGTGACTGCTGGCCATGAGATTGCCTCATGCAGATGAGTCTTTTGGGTAGCTGGTCCAGACCTTAAGATTAGGTAACCCTCAAACTCCAGGGCTCCCCTGGTGACTGGGTTAGACCTTCTGGTCCTTCCACTAGCCATCCCAGTCTCTTGTGGCTAGGTTAAGAGAGAGGTTCTTTTGGTAGTTTAGAACTTCTGATCTATGCAGAGCCTGGCCCAGCTTTATGACCTGTTTGATAGCTTTCTCCCAAGCCTCTTGTTTTACTTGTGGGTTAGTCTGGCTTGATACTTGAGAGTGATTATGTGCCCCACATGCTTTGTGCACTTGTCTCTCCAGTTTCTGAGACTGCAGGCTTGATTTGGGGCTGTCTCTTCATTTGCTGGCACTTTGGACTCTTGTGTGTGCAAATGCACAGTGAATGGAGCCCCTTCTCACACACGCACAACACGGCAAATCATACTGACTGGCAACAACCTGTGTATGTGTTGGCCAGGCCTTTCTATCATCTTGGTTTTTGCCTTTTCATTCCTCCCCAGTCCACCTTGAGCCCACAGAGAGCCCCCATGCCCTGTGCAGGCAGTAACCTCTGTAGACGGTCAGGTGGTCTGGAGAGCCTCCCCTATTGTCTCATCTGGTGGATCTTCTGCCTGGCCCATGGAGTGACTGCTCTTTTGCCGTGGGATATCATCTCCAAGCTGGGTAGGGTGCTCCATGTGCCTGGGTTAGGTTGCTGAGTTTCCTTCACCTGACGTTATTTTCTGCTTTCTATTTGTGGATGCTAGCCTATAGTCACATAACCTGTAGTAGATCTGAGTAAAATATCCCTCCTTAATGCTGAAGGTGACTATTCCTGTCTGACCAGTAACATGACTCAGGTAACAATGACTGTGCCTGTTTGTTGAACGGTTACATTGTGTCTCCCTAGCTTTGTAGAGCACTTGTGGCATTTATTTAAAGTCTGAGCTTTCCTTGAGTATTATTTCAAGGAAAAAAAAAAAAATTCGTAAGTGGTAATTTGAATGATTCTATTGTGAATAAAAAAAAAAAAAATACTGTCCAATGATTTCAGTCTTTTAATCCTGTGTATGTGAAAGCTTTATGGAATATGTTAGCATATGCTCAGTTCAGAGGGGTTTCTGTTGGCAGGAGAAAAGTTATAGTCTAACACTAGATAAATTACATACGTGTATCCTAGTAACATTTTTGTTTCAAACATAAATTTATGAATCAAATCCAAGGCTGACAACCTTGTCGTCATGCTAAAGGGGGTATTGGACAGGCCTAATATGTTAAGAGAAATTATTTGGGCATTAATTCAAGCTAGCCGTTTGCCTTGGAAGTGTGGATAGAATAGTAGCTTAAGGCAGCTAAGAAAACACAGCTCTTGACAGCTGGAAGAATCCCCTGTAAAAATAGTAAGATAATAATCTTCCAAACCAGAACACTATTTTTGAGACATAGTTTATTAATTTATCCTAAAAGTAATGAGACAATTAAAAAAGGTACATAGTGGAGACTGTGAAGATTGTTCTTCAGTTAAGCACAAGATCTTAATGTACCTTGAGGTTTTTAAGAAACTTGAAAGGCCGTAAAAATTAATGCAAGAAAGAATCTGTCTGAGAGAACTTGTCATTTTACACCATTTACTTTCCCCAGAGGAGTGCAGATATCCCAGTGGCAATCTACATTATCCTTTTCTGTACCTAGATATTTATTGGTGGAGACCATTCTAAAGTCATGAGGTAGAATTACTCGACTAACTCTTGCAAACACATGTATCTACAGGATGCAAGGATTTCTTCTGATCTGTACCAGAGAACTGTTCCACCCCCTCAACACTTAATGAGGCTTTGTGAAACACTGTGCGTTTATCAGGTCATTTTTCTCAAGTGTTGAAAAAATAAGAAATTATATAGCTTGTCATTTTTGTTGCATTGATCTATTAAATCTGGTATTTGCAAAACCTTGGCGTTTACAGATACCAGATAACCTACCAAGATGATAGTGATTCACTTCAAACTTGCAGAGCCAACTTCCAGTAGAGTTCTGGGCTGTAGTCATTATACCTTTTCAACATCAAGCCTTTGTGCGGGTTTTCTTCTTCCACATGTTTCATTCACAGATACCAGGTTTCCAGGGGGAGTAAATACTACTAGCATTGTGTCGCCAGGGCAGGAAGAGGGAGCAGAGGAGTTCACTCATGACTATACCCCTTGCTTTGCAATATTCTCCTTATTTAAGATTTTAAATCTTGACTACTTTTCCTCTGTAGAACATCTGAAAACACAATTCTGTTGCTCTCTATTTATTTCCTACATTAGTGTTGCATAAAATGTAGTTGTTGACTAGTAAAACCTTCTTTTTAGTTGTTAATGTAGCATGTCAATAAATTATTAGTATTGTCATTATTATGGAAAAGGAAAACTTGGAAGATGTGGTGATTATTTCTGTATTGCAATAACCTTTTCTTATGAAACAATGGTATTTGTTGGTGTTGCAAAGCCCTGTTGTGGCTTTTTTTTTTTTTTTTTTTTGGTTGTTGTTAATAATCAGCTTTGGAGGTTTGCACCAAATAAAGTCATGGACGAATAGGGGTTGTTTTTAAATAGACAATATAACTTTGAAAATTAATTGTTCTACTTGTTCCTCTGCTTGAAGTAGATAAAGGTATAACAAATGTGAAGGAGCTCTTTCCAGCAGTAAGTGTTGCCATTCACTTTATTACCTATGAGCTTATACTAATCCAAGAACATTGACTGACCCTCAAAATTGTTAGCCTCTCTGTTTTTCTCACTTGGAAAATATATGGAGAGGAAAGGCTAAAGCATGGAGACCATTCTTCCTTTAAATAATCCACCTAATACCTCCTTGTTTTTATTATCCAAGTTCCATTATATAGACAGTCTTCTGCCAGGTAATTATTCAAGTTATGTTTAAGATAGAAACTAATCTATTGAACTTTGCCATAAAATCAGTAACATTTATATAGGTTATTTTTGTCTTATCCTGTTAGGTGTAAGAGTTTGTCTGTATCTTTCTGGAATTCCTATTGGATGCTGCCCTCTGATGTTTGTGGAATGAACTGCTTTTGGGAAGCTGCTTTTAGGTAGGATCTATTATTAAATAGTACTTTTATTATTTGCTTGCAGACAGGTATAGCTGATAAATATTTTTGGCTATTTAGCAAGGTGACAAAGCAAAATATTTTGATTGCTTCATGTGCATTTAATCTGCTCATATTATGGTTGCCTTTAGCTGGGCTTGCTTCTGTTCTATTGCTTTTGAAATCATAGACTTGAGTGTTTTTACAAAGAGTAGATTTTTTTTTCAGTTATGCTGCTTCGTTAAAACGAGGCTTGCTAACATTGGTAAAAAGTCTATCTGAATATAATCTGAAAAGTTTCTGATGAATTAATTATTTTTGATAAGTAAAACTTGCTGCATGGTAATACCCATTATGTAACTTGCAATAAAAACTGGCAGATACACTTAGTAATGAAGTTTGAGGGTTTTTTTAAGTTACGTCTTTTATAGAATTTGAGGAGGGTACTTCATCCAAAAGCACCTGGAACTCCCATTTTAGAATGTGCTTTAAGATACAGTATGTTAAAGGATAGACTGTGTCTTTCAAGTTGCATCTTTAACAATAGGTTTAAATGTTTTGATGTGGTTATTCAGATGCTTTAGCATGTCAGATTATGGAAGTAGGTTGAAAAGAAATGGAAGAAGCCTTTAAGCTACTTGACAGAATATTCTCTAACCTGCATAGTTCTCTTAAGTATATAACTAAAGATGTGAGTCAATTTTTCTTATATTTAAAAATTTACTGATCATCCTTTGATATGGTTCTCTTCCTCTTAGTCTGAAGCTTGAGTATTTCTGAGGAAGCAAAGAAAAGAAAAGTTTAGCTTCACAAGACTTAATGTACTTTTGAAAATTATGATTGGTGGAAAGACTTTAGATCTGTCCCCGTATTCCTCTCTGCTTGTGTGCTGTCAGTACTTTTTAAGCTTATCAGTTACCATGAAGTTACTTAAGATAGCTTATATTGATTTTTAGTCTGTTAGTGAACTGCACCTGCAGTTTGGGACTGCTGAGTCTTTCTTGCTGCCCTTGGTAGCCAGTGTGTCAGTCCACAGGGATTTCCCTTTGGCAGATTTAGCTGTCTGAACGGACTGAATGAACTCTTCTTTTAATTTTTTTTTTTTTCCTTAAAGATTAGCTTTTGGGAGTTTAGCTTTATGAGGTTTGGCACAGGAGGTAAACCAAATGTCAGTGCTGTTGTGGTGGAGGGTGTGGGGGCTTAGTTTGTGCTTAGTGGAGGGACAGGATGGGATTATAAGATTTATTCATCCATCTGGACATCTGAGCCAGTCTAACAGTTGTGTAGTGGTCGAAGAGGAGAGGGTCTCACTGTCTTCAGACCCCACTGACATGATGTCCATGAACTCTTCTAACTAAAGTGTAATGTGGAAATAAAATGTAAAACAGCAGGAAACTACCTGTCTGGATTTTCTGCTAGGCTTAAGGCAAGTGGGACCTTGGAATCAGAACTAGAGAATTCCCATGCAGTTCCTTTGCATATACCTTAAGCTGTAACTTGTATTATTCTATTAAGAATGCCATATGTGGCTGTGAAGACAAGCCTGTTAAGTATGCATCGATTATGACATTACCAGGGGAATGCAGTTTCTTTCATGGTGAACCTCTAATATTTGCAAAATTTCATGTCTATATATTTTGAAACTGAAAGAAAAAAGCTGCTTAGATATATAAAGAGAATGTGATGTTGAATCATTTCAGATTGAGTTTGATTATTTTATCAATATATTACTATTAAATTAATCCCCATAGGTTGTGCTGGCTCATACTGTTTGTTGAATTCCTCAGTGAGATGCTGTAACTTTACAGGGGCCCCCCATGCCTTTTCCAAAATATGTTTATTCCTTGCTCTGCATAATAAAATAAGTTAATCTGGTTTCAGAGAGGTGGAGTAAGTTTGTGTGAGAGAAGAAGGGAAGATGACAGAGAGGAGGAGAAAGGGAAGTGCTCCTGCTTTGGATACCAGCAAGCAATTACAGTGGCACAGTATCTGAGCCTGCTGCCTAAGCCTCATTGCCTTGTCTGTGCTGGAATAACACAGAAGATAGTTGTAGTTTGGTTGCAGCTTTGGATATGGGCTATAATTTTTTTTTGTTTAACTCTAGAACAGAATATGTGTATTGTACTAGGTGCACTGAGAAGATGAAGGGTTTAGACCTTTGATATTATCTTATGCTTCAGATGTGATACTTAGTAGTTATTCTTCAGTTTGTGGTCAGATTTTTGGAGGAATTAATTCCATGCAAGTTTATTAACAACAGCAAATAATGTCTGTCATTCTTGTTTTCTGAGATTGTATGTGTAGGGCCATTTCAAGATTCTTCATGAAGATAAATCCTCTTGGGAGCTTTTTCTGTAAAGAGGCAATATTGTGGTTCTAATTTGGGTATGTTTTGAAATAGAAAGGACTGAGAGTTCTGTGTAGTGTCTTACTCCAAATAATTTGATCCTGGGTTGACTAAGCCTTTGTGTTCTTTTTAAGTGCAGTTGTAGTGAGGTGCAGAATAAAGCTGGACTCTGAAGAGACTGGGACAGGGAGAGGGTTATGAGAAAAACCTAAAAGTTACATATCTGACAGAAATCTTAGGATAGCTAACTCCACTGCCTGTAGATGTGCCAACAAAATAATGGGAATTCCAATGAGTTTGCTTTCAACAGAAATTGCAGAGTCTGGTGATTGAACTGCACTAATACTTATCTTGAATCTTCTATTTGTCCTGGTTTAATCCATAAAAAGAGAACAACTCTATCCAGATAATAAATCAGTTTCTGAATGTATATTCTGGTGTTCTATTCTTTCTATTTTAATAAACTAACCAAATTAGTTTGTTCAGAGGAGCAGAATGTAGCCAGAATTTCTGTGCCAGTAGTAGATTAATGAAATTTGTTTCAGTGTTAGAATATCTCCTTTCCCTTTACCAGTGGAGTTTTTCAAACATTGGAAAGTAATCCTTCAGCTTCTGGATTTTGAAAATTTACATTTGAAAAAAAAACATCTTGTTTTCTCTCTGCTTCTAACTTGAAATTCCACTTGGCATTTTTTTTCTCCTGGGTGCCAGGACCACGGGGATTTGTTTATCCATGACACAAAGAACATGGCATAGATGTTTTTGAAATACAGCTTGCTACGTTATTTCCTCTGAGTAGCTGTAATTGTATGAAGCGTGAAGTGACAATTAACATTCTGTGGATTTGTAAGACTCAGTGTAACAGAAATGTTGGAGACTCTAGAGGAATCTGGAAACTTTTTAGGAGAGAGGTTTGTGTATAGACTTCGGTGTGACTCATGCTATAGGTAATTCAATGTAAATTGAACTTGATTTGCTCTGAGCAGTTGTTGATTTTAATAATAATGAGGATCTTGTCTCTTTAATAAGTGTAATACCTATTGCCTGTTCTGTATATGGGAAGGATTTTTTTGAGCTATTCTGCCCCCACATTTTTAATCAGTGTTCTGATTATCAACATTATTGAGACACAATGTCTTGTGTTGTACTTTTGGTACAGAATATTTTTTAGCTTTCACATTGATAAAGGAAGCATGAGATAACTTCTATGTGCAGTAGTATAGATTTTATAAAAAAAATAAAAATTGCTCATAAGGATAACACGAGGCTCAGATTTTACATGATCTAGATGATGCATATCTTTTTTAGTACACCTTTCAAGGAGCTCACTGTCATCTAGCTGTTATGGCTCCTACTGAGACTTAGGAAAAAATTCTAGGGACGTTACAGTCATTGCTCTGGCTATCTTACCTGCCTGATTTCAGTTGTTGGATGTTGCTCCTAGGTGGGTTTTAACTTGTGTTGCCTATTAAAAAAGTAAATGTCCCTATTTTTTGAGTACATTGAGGTCTTGGTGGTGTGGATATATTGAGATGAATTATGATAGCCCTGAGAAACAGGACTTCTGTAAACTAGGTAGCTCATTGAAGGATGAGAGTTTGGACTTTTATAGTCAAAGTTTAAATGACTGTCAGGGTGGCCCCTTAGACCTATAACAGACACTCTCTGTTAAGCCTCCTCCCTTCTCAAGGGGGAAGAGAAAGAGAATAAGGGAGAGCGACTTAGTGATTAGAAAAGGAAACTAGAACAGCTTTAATGAGAATAATAATACTAAAATAGAATATGTGCAAATACCAAACCAGTATCAAACCAAGCCCCCCTGATGGTAATCACATCACTATCACCACTGATGCTGTGGAGCAGGCACTGGGGCAGTCCCAGACTGGGCCCTGCGGCAGACAGGAGCTGTGTTAGGGAGCTGTGTTTAGGAGCTGGATTCTGGTACCGGATTCAGGAACACACAGATCAGGACTGAAGGCAGAATGGACAGAGTCCTTCTGGGATGCTCTGAGGAAGGAACCGAAAGAGGACCTGAATGAAGCCAAGCTAGCAAAGTGGTCCCAGAGGGGATAAGAGCCAGGGACCCCCTAGAGAGGTAGACCCTCCAGATCCCTCAGCTTTATACCCAATATGACATATGTGGGCTAGAATACCTCGTTGGTCAGTTTGGGGTCACCTGCCCTGTCCGCTCCTCCCTGCAGATGCAGCCTTTCACTTTCTGCACCCCTCAGTCTGGTACACAGGATCCAGCAGTGGCCTTGGTCTGCACACCAATCCTTGGTAGTAACTCTAACCATGGGGTGTTATCACTGC
>JANHGN010016556.1:13958-82539 GCA_024605025.1 Megaceryle maxima
CTGCTAACTTCAGCCAGTGCAGTTAGTTAGAAGAACTGAGCTGAAAAGTAAAATCAGTGAACAGAATTAGTTCTGTTCTCACTCAAACCAGGACAATGACAATATATTGTAACTTCAAACTTAATCTACTAATTGAGTTTGTAATTGAATAGATAACATTTGAACATCATATGCACTGGTAGCATTAGCATACTTTTACAAAATAAGCTCTGATTATGACCAATTTTTAATTCAGTGCAGTAGTATAAAGTTAAGAAACTGAGTAAAAACTAGAATTTTCATCACTTTTACATCCAGATAATTTCTGTAGTTACCTTGATCCTACTTCTAATAAGTGTGCGAATAATTTAATAGTTTATTTTAATCAGCACAGACTTTGCTGCCTTCTCAGTCTGCCTATTTGCTTTTCTTTTTCTGGTGACTAAAGGCTACTGGGTTAAGATCCTTCGAGTTGACTGATTTAGATCAAACACAAAGCATTAAAAACAAAAAAGGATGTGATATGTAAGTTATCTGTATTGTATTTACTTGTATGCCATTTGTTTTTCTGAGGGACATTGTGGTGCCAGGTTTGAAATAATACAGGTTGAGTATATGAAAATATTTCCCCCAAATATTCTAATTACTATAATTTGCCTTTTTTCCATGCTAATTGTCAAACTTTTATGGGTTAAATATTTACATTGATAATGTGGCTAGTTTTTTTTATACTGAAGAAGAAAGCACGTTTACAATAGGCTTCTGTCTGTTCTTTTTGTAGGTATAAACAACTTTAACACAGCTGAGCCTGGCAACCTAGTCCATTTGGTTATAATATCAGGGAAAGTTAGTTTAATGATGTTGTGGAAGGACAGAGAGACTTTATTAAGCAACCTTGTACAGGAAGGTGAATACTGCATGCCTCATGTATATTACAGACCATATGGAGAAAAGATCAAAGAAAAAGGCTGTGCCTCTGTCAGAACCAGTGTAGGAGAACTTGGCTTGATGTAATGTAAAAAATTTTTTTGGTAACCTACAAAATAATTCTTACATCCTATTAATGCCATTATGTAATAGGGTGGTGTTGGTACAAGTGGTGCAAGTTAGGTTGACAGCCGTTTTCTCAGAAAATGACAAATATTTTTCAAATATTATTCAAAAGTCATGTAAAAATGGTAACTCCTCAATGGGCAGCAGCAACATTTGAAAGGACAGCTGAGGTCAATTTATTGCTTCAGTTATTCATACCACCCTGTGCCCTCGGTACCTGGATGTTAATCTTTCCTTCCTTGGCTTCCCCAGACATGTTAAGGGAATAGGAGAGGGCAGTTTGTCAGTCAAGTTGGGTTTGATCCCTAGAGATGTGTTTAGTAGTACATCGATAGATGGGAATCTAGTGCACAAGGGTTGTAACACAGAATTAAGGTCGACTGTGGTTCCTTTGTGGCTTTCTGTAATAACAGTGACACTATACTTGAATGGTGGAAAAAAGGAGAAAAATAAAATTGGTCTTGATCCCACCTTTGAAAAATGCCCAGGTCACATTAGATGCTGTAACACTGCAGCTGCTCTGGAAGTTCTGAAGGTAGCTCTGTGTGCGTGCAGTAGAAGCTATTGTACTGCGACCTCAGTAAAGCAGGCTAGAACTGGGACAGGTTTAATGATCACAGATTAGGGTTCCTTATGTCTGTTTAGGTGTTCCTGAGTGTTGGTCACCTGTGCTCTTAATGTGGTAGGTAAGAGTAAGAATAGGAGAATCCTACCTTAAATGTATGCAGGAGACCCCTTGCTTCAGCACCTTGTGCTAAGTCTAGAGGGCAGAGCTAAGATTTTTGTGGAGCTGGTATTTCAGTGATAGTATCATTTGGGTTTTGGGTTTTTTTTCCGATATGTTCAGCTGGGATGCAGTGAAGATTCTCGAAGAGTACAACCCATCAAAACATACCTCTCTAGCTTACTACCAAATTATTACTTCATCGTTTTAATTGCCCTAGAAATGATAATTTAATATACAGTGTGTCATGGTATACAACTTTAAACAGAAGGCAGTGTCTTGACAGACAGGCTCTGGAAGATCTTGTTGTAGCAGATTCGTTGAGCATATCCAGCTATGTTCCCCTGTGAGAGGTTAACAACACCGCAGCAGAATTAATCAGTACAGAATGAAGGTTTACACTTCAACACAGAAGTACTTTAGCGCAAGGCCTTATGCTGCTGATGAACAGTGTGAAGTGGATTTTTAAAAATTTATTTTCTAAACTCATGGGAATATGTGTGGTGCTCTCTCTCAAGTGTTTTATTTAATTTTCTTTACTGTCCCTACCACTCACATGTAATTAGTATCCTCAGAAAAGTGAAGTTCTCTTATTTGTCTCTGAACACTCAAATCCCATCGTGGCTTCCTTCTCAATACCTTCTATTGGATTACAGGCGCATTCTTTGCTTTTCCTTTGGAATTACCAGAGGGGGTTTTTTTACCTGCAGGAGCTGGGACTTACACATTTTTGGAGACTTCTGTTTTTCTTTAGAAATGAGGGCTGTCAAGTTTTCCTTATTAGCCCATCCAAAAGTCTTACTAAAATACAGTTTGTATTTCACTTTGTTGTTAATTCTTCCAACTAAAATATCAAGCTACTAGTGATTAGAAATTTGTATTTTTTGTGTTTTCCATGTTGCCTCTGAACATTGTTTTGAAAGTATTTCCTCACTTCTGAAAGTGTCTTAATACTTCTGGAACCTGGATTTGAGGTTCAGTAAGGGTATTGTTCTGATACCAGAGCTCTGATACTTTGATACTACGCTTGCTCAGGCAAGTTACAGTTCCTGTAAAATACTACTTTTATTTTGCTTATGACCAGTTCATCTACTGAACTGCTAAATAAAAAAAATAGCATCAGTATTGCTGAAAAATCTTGTGTCATTAAGTCATAGTCATTAGGTCATACCAGACTCAGAGCTGTCTTCTGGTGAGGTAGTTGCATGACTAACTGCAGTGGAGAGAAGTGGAGGGAAGATGGGAAAGACAGTTACAGAGGCTGGAAAATTCAGGAAGGAGAAGTAGAGAAGGGAGCTGTTGAGGGCAGATAATTTTGAAAGGAATTAGAGGAAGGACCGAAGTCACGTAGACATAATATTGAAGAAGAGTGAGACAAGTTGTGGCATAGATCTCTGGCGTTGTGGTTGGGGCACATTAATATTGAAGGTGAGACTGCAGCGCTCAAGCTGATAAACTGCTGGACAACTTAAAACTTTATGCTGCTTCTTGTGGGAGAAGGAGGAAAAAGTGATGAGATACAGCCAGTAGAGGATTAGCACAAGAGGCAAGTATTGTCCATGGATGAAGATGGGGCAGTGATTTCCCTCTGGGAGTGGTGAGAGATGACTGTGTAGAAAGAGGAATAGTAGTAGCACTAAGGCATGATTATTAAAAAGGAGCCTGTGATTTGTGGAAAAAAAAAACAAAAACAACAAACAAACAAACAAAAAACAACCAAAGAAAACCATTATTAAAAAGGAGGCTGTGATCTCTAAAAAAAAAAAAAAAAAAGAAAAAGGGACAGTGGTCTGTATGGAGGGAAGTCAAATGCAGCTTGTAACGTCTCTGTGAAGTCTGGAGTAAGAACTACAATTCTGGAGTGTCGTAACTTCTGCTGTAGTATGTCTCTGAGACTTAATATGTCTCATCTCCTTCTTAACAGATAGTCCACGGTGGGAGTGGTGGCCTGTTCTTGCCAATGGCTTCTTGTTGCATCTGCTTCAGGGATAAAGCTTTGTCTTGTGGATTAATGAATCTGAGTCCAGCTGTTCCTCATAATGTGCAAGCTGAAATTCAGTTGTTACTAGCTTTTTCTATTTTTTTTGCATTCTCAAAAAAATTAAGCACAGATTTAAAGATTGAACTCACAAAGTCAAACTCATGGAACAGAGATTATGTGAATAAAGTGACTCTAAAGCATTAGATGATCAGTCCAGGTTTTGTTGTGTGGCTTGAAATGTTCTTTTATTCACAGATGTCACTAGATGTAGAAATAATAAAATAGTCTTTGAATCTCAGTGCATTTTAGTGTCGCTTTGGCATAATTGTTATCATACCTTATTCATGGAAAGCTGTGTGGTTCAGGAACTTGGCTTTCAGCTATGCCATTTGTGTAGGTTGTGCCCTTATTTATCACATGACTTTGCAGTATCACTGTAGGCTTCTGTGACTTCAGGGCTTAATTACTGTAATTCCCTTTTCAGTGGATTAGTGATGAGGCTAATCTGCTGCTTGCAGCTTGTTCACACTACAGCAGTCTACTTATTTCTGGGTTTCAGCTACCCTCATCCCATTCAGCTTGCTTTGTGCTTTTTACATTAGCTACTTACTACATAATGTAATGTTTAAATTTGTTTTATGTATAGAGGTCTGAACGGGCATGCCTCAGTTACATTTAAAGATTCTATTTTATATATACATCTATATCTTTTTTTCCTGTTAACTTGAACTAATTTTTCAGGTTTTGCTGCAAGACTTATAAACAAATTAGGTCTGTAGATTAAAGCATCTAATATAGACTTTGCATATAGGTGTCTATGTCACATAGGTCTTAAGTGGTCATTAAAAGAGCGTAGAGAATGATTGGGGTGACTGGCCATTAAGTTGCTGAGAAGTAAATGGCTGATGTTAATTGAGAAGTGGTTGGGTATCCTAGATATCTCCTTAGGACTAATAGGTACAACATTATCTTTCAGCCAGTCAGTCTTTCTGGACTGGCACCTAGAGGTCAGGTGGAATATTCTAGAGCTTATTAAATGGCACTATATATGTTAAAAAAATTGAATCAAACTGTAGGTATTTACTCTGAAATAAGATGAATTGCTGTCTGCGCTCCATATCCTGCTCACTAGATCTCCATTGGCTTTAATGAGACTTTCAACACAGTCTCATGTGTCAGCATCTTTGTTTAGGTGTCCTGTTTGGGATCTGAGTCTTACTTACAAGGTCTTTCATCCATGTAATTTTTAATAATGACTCGAGTCTGACTGCATGTTCCAATTAAAATTTTATTAATCTAAAATCTCTGGGATGATGGAGTTTTTTTGAGTTCAAGGGCAATAAACTCTTCCAAATAAACTCTTTTAGATGTGGCCATTATTTAGGGCATTAAACTTCAACAGTTCTACAGTGATGTCTTTCCTTATATTTTGTCTCATGGAACTCAAGGTGTGTTGCTTTTCAGTGCCTTAGAGAAAAAAAGGCATATTTGCATAGTGCCTTTTGTCAATTTAAAGGAAAACTTGCATGCATATAGATGTTCTAGTTACATAAATTGGGTGGAGATTGTGCTAAGAAATACATCTGTTAATTTCTGTTTTGAAGTGTCTCTTTCATTGTCAAGTTTCTAAGAATGGGTGGTATGTTTGCCAAGTATTTCTCTACCATAACTAGTTTAGGAAAGCCTTTTCTAAATTGTTTTTTTTGTGTGTGTCTTCATAACATGGAATTAAACTTGTAATTTAAACCTTCAGATATTCTTATTTCTATTATCCCCTCTCCTCCCATAGTCTGTGTGAATATTGTTTTGAAGATTGGCTTTGAGTTGGTATGTGTTTAAAACCTTTGAAGGCTTTCCTTGCTAATTAAACATACGAAGTCCAGGAGAACGTGATTTTGGGTTTAGTATGCTCACTGTGTTTGCCACCAAGCCAATGGGATTTACCTGATGATAATTTTAGCCTATTGTATTAAATGAATAACTTTAAAATGTACCCTGCATAATACATACCGGGCAGTTCTCACCATAAACCTTGGGCAGTTGTCTTCAGGAAGAAGGAACTTCCAAATCCCCATACCTTGCAGGGGTTTAGCCCCAAGGACGTGGCCAGTGCATGTGGTCAGTGTACCTGGGGGATTTTCCAGAACCACTGGGAGCACCAGGACATCTAACAAGGCTGTTTGAACTGTTAGTTTCCCCTTCTTCCAACCCAAGTTGTATTTGTGCAGGATGGAAGGAGAGGAGAAAGCTTTTGGCATTTTGCCAGTGCTTAATAGAAGTCCTGAAGTATGGATTTGACAAAAGGACTTACTGGAGCAGGAAATGAACAAAACATCTGCATCACTCAAAAATGTTCTTGACAGAACTTAGAAGTAGGAGTTATCTCACTTTTGTTATTAAGTCTGCTATGTTTATGATGTTTGTGTATCCCTGTACTGAGTTCAGGAACAGAGGAGAACATGAGCTCATCTACAGACTTAATGTGTGTGCGTACTATCAGACTTTCACATTTCAGTGTAACTTCATGTGATCTTTCTTTCAAAATAACTTTGATGGAATTCCTTGCCAGTAGTGGATAGTAAGATTACTAAGAAAATGCTTGGTTAATTTCTGTATAGCTCTTGCATACCTTTTTTTTCCCCTCATAGGCTGGAGTGGTCGGACTGAATATGAGAATAGTTCAGGTTAAATGTAAGCTTACGTATGAGGTGTAATGCTGTTTGTATGTTCTGTTAGAGTTATCCTTTGCTGATTTAAATATGATAAAGGGTATTTTGTTAAATTACATGCTGCAGTAAATAGTAGAGCTTTTTTTTAAGCTTGTGCTAGAAATAATGTCAAATGAAAAAATATTTTTGTATCAGATATGATTATATGAAAACACATCCTTCTGAGAAAATGCATCTAGCAGTGGTTGCCTGTGGTGAAAGACTGGAGGAGACTGTTACTATGTTGAGATCAGCCATTATTTTCAGCATCAAACCTCTCCAGTTTCATATTTTTGCAGAGGACCAATTGCATGAGAGTTTCAAAGCCATAGTAAGTACCCAAGTAATTTATTTAATCTATTTGTAGTACAATTTGAGTATTGTATGGTGATTTCTTTGCTCCTTGGGCAGTAGTAGTTGCTTGATACAGTGGCAGAAATAAAGGTGTCTAAAAAAGGGGAAAATATGCAAGTCTTTTGTAATGCTGGATGGGGATTTATAATTTTTTTTTCCTGTGGAAAAATTCTAGTTGTCCATATCAAACCTTTCCATAGAGACAGACCAAAAGTTCACGATCTGTCACCTTGAATTTATTAAATATAATCCTGATGTTCTGAACACAAACCAGTTAACCTGTGCGAGCTTATTTAAAGTTGGTTTTACAAGAGAAACTAGACATCTGTCCTTTTTTCCTTGCCTGCGCTTACAATGAGTCAGCCTTACATTGTCTAAACAGTCTTTGAAAATGGTAGATATGGCTATGTCTAATTTTAGTAATTCACTTAATTAACATTATGACTGGAGTAGCAGTATTACAAGGCTAGTATATAGCTGTGAAGGGTTTTACTATTTTTGTCCTTAAAATGTCATACTAACTATGACATTAGTATGTTATACATACTAATATATACACACTAATGTCATGTGAACAGTAAATGTGGCAAAACATTGGGTAAGGTTATTCTAAATAGAAAAAGACTTCATTGATATGTCTCCCGTGGAAACCAATTAACAGGGGCAAAGGTTTTAGTTGATATATTTAATTTTTAAATACTAAATTATTTTACTTGCTCTTACTTCTGTATATAATCTGCTATGATGTGTTTTCTTCATAGTGACCTGCAGGTGCCACTTTTTATTCAAGTATTTTGAATAGTTGACAGATTCTTTTAGTTCAGAAAGTGTTTCTGTTATGGAAGAGGTGTTGTAATTGTGTTCAGTTCTCTTTCTGAATGGGGGATTGATTTCTTTTTTGTTGTAATAGTATTGAACTGTAGTAATTTTTGTGATCTCTTCTCTTCACATAGCTTGATGACTTCCCCTATGAAGGAAAAGTTAATTACACATTGTATCCAATAACATTTCCAACTGAGAGTGCAGCAGAATGGAAGAAATTGTTTAAACCGTGTGCTTCACAAAGGCTGTTCTTGCCAGTAAGTTATTCTGTAATAGGACAATGCAGAAGCCTGTTTATGAAACATCAAGCTGTCCTTGTTAATCTAATTTCTGCTTAGTTTTAAGTTAAGAACAACTACTAGTCCTGAAAGTTACTTTTATGACATCCTAACAAACTCTCTGAATTTAACCTTTTGTGGCACTAAAGGAATAAAAGTCCTTTCCTCACTTGCTGCATTATGGCACAGTATCGTCAGTGAGAGGTGCAGGTCATGTCATCCTCTCCGAGATAAGAAGGATTTATCACACTTGATCTCATTAGTTGGAACATTTCCTGCATGGCTGTCTGAGAAGCATTAGGAGAAAATGAAACAGCAAATGGGCTACTGTTGGCAGAGTGTTTTAGGCAGCCTTCATTTAAGACGCTTCAGAAATCATGCTATCTCCCAAATACTTCTGGGGCTTCCTTACACCTCTTCTTTGTTTGATTAGATGCATAAGAAAGCAAGGGAACAGGAAGAAGATAGGAGCTCCTGTTATGGTAATGTTTCATCTGGCTTGTAATCTACTCCTGAGAAGCCACAGGATATGAAATGTAGACTTTGCATTACTATTCCATAGAAAACCTCTGTTTCACTCTACAGAAGTTCTCCAGAATGGGAGAAGAGGGAATGATGACAAATTTATTGACTGCAAAGTGTCGGTCTAAAGTCATATTTGCATATGACAAAAATGTATTGAACTTTATTGTGTAAACTAGTCAACTTCTGTTTTATGAAAAAAAGTCAACAAAAGTTTAAAAGTTTGGTTTTAAATTTCTTTCCCTCACAGTTAATCCTCAAAAATGTGGATTCACTACTCTATGTTGATACTGACATCCTGTTTTTGAGACCTGTTGATGATATTTGGTCTTTTCTGGGGAAGTTCAACTCCACACAAATTGCTGCAATGGCACCAGAACATGAAGAGCCTCGTATCGGGTGGTATAATCGTTTTGCTAGACATCCCTATTATGGAGTAACTGGAATAAATTCTGGAGTCATGTTAATGAATATGACACGTATCAGAAGAAAGTATTTCAAGGTATGTGTGTTGCCTTCATTGAATTTTCTGTGGTTTTACTTCTTTTAAATCTAAACCTTTTTCAAATTCATGTGGTACAGTGTTATTCAAAATACTTTTCTTGTAATTGGAATAATGTTATAAAAATATGTTGTGTTTAAAATGGTATTTAACTCATGTTTTTTAAATGTCATTCGTTGTAAGATGTGGAATTCTTGAATTTCAAGTGCAATTAAAAAAAGAAAATTAAAAATTTTAAATTTTTTTTTTTATTTGTGAGAGACCCAGTTACTTGATACATTCTGCTGGAAATAATTTGTCAGTAGATATTCTGTTTATTTTTTTTCCTTCATACGTGTAGACATCCCGGAAAACAGTTAATACATACTGCAAGCTAACTTTAAAATTGTGTGTAGTAATATGACCAGGAGGTGGTGCTAAAGCATTTAGTAAGTTACTTTAATGGTGCAGTTTACAAATTTGGATCTTTTACATTGTAACCAGGTGATTATCACCTGAAATATCTTTTGATTTACTTTGAAGTCGTAGTTATTTGTAAAGAAATAAGTTCACCATGGAAGTACCTGATGAAGCAGTGCATGCAGCAACAGAAATGCTTATTGCTTCACAGATGGGAAGTTTTTTTTCTTACATAGTAGAAGCACAAGTGAAAAAGCAGTGCTATGGGATTATACTAGAGGAAAAATGAGTCCAAGAAAAGTCTGATTAGGGGTAAAATAATCATGCGGGCAAAAAATAATCGTGCAATCAAAAACTATTGGAAGGTGCCCCCTTAAGAGGGGCAATATAAACTTCCAGTAATGTTACTATTTCTTCTTCATTTCCAATTCAAGAAAGGTTTACTTTTAATTTTAACATTCTTGCTATGTATTTTTCTTATGAAAATACTGAAAATTTAAGAAAAATGGAGAAGGGATTATCTCAGTTGTAGTAGAAGGCTCTAATAGCTATAGTATATAGCTGTAGTTTCCCCAAGAAGAAAAACTTGTCTGTATAGATCAGTGGAATCTTGCATTGTTTACTTTGTTTTCCAGATTAGTGCATCTGCAGAAATGAAAATATTGAAAAGTATAACAAGAAAAATTCAGGACTGAAAACTGCATGTATTTTAACCTCTGACAATGCATTTCTGTGTAATGAATTATTTTTAGAGTGAGATATGGTTGGCCTTTTACTCATCTTGTGCCAGAATTCTGGTTGGGCTTCTTGGTACAACTTAACTTACCAATGTATTGGAAACTTTATGCCTTTTCTACTAAAATTGGAGTTCAAATTTTCAAAAGTATACAGATTATATAGGATACAAAAATTGTCTTTCAAATTAACTGCAGTTTTCTAAAGGACAGTATAAAGTCCTTTCTCTTTAACACCTCAACCCAGTGTTTTCTTAAAACATAAAGTCAATATATACAGATTTCAGTAGATGAAATCATTCATGAGTATTTTGAAATTCAAACTGGAATATTGCTGCTTTCCCTTGGTACTAGAGGGCTGGAGTATTTTCCAGCTTCTGAAAATTATCTGCTACATACTTGTGTTGTTACCATGTTGTATATTTATTATGCAATGTAACATGTCAGATTACTAAAACAAAACTATCCTTGGAGCAAGTGATTTTTTATATAATCACTCTTTATTATGGGGGTGAATATCTGTGATTTATAAGACCTCAGCTGTAAGACAAGGCATGAATCCTTATACTTTCCTCATGATCCTCCTGGCAATGTTCAGTATACCTAATGTGATGTACAGTTTCTGGCTAAGTGGGCCACTGAATTTCTGTAGTGAGGAAGATTATGTATCATAAATAGTACAGGGCATCAGAACAAAAAGAAGTCTGGAATTGTCTTCAAAGCATTAATCTTAATGTTCTTTCTCAAATTGTTAAGTACCCACTGTACCTAAGCAAGTCTGCTTGATGAGTTGCAGACTTAGCATTCATACCATTAGGGGCAAGGAACCAAAATTGGAGTGAGCTACCCAGTACTGTGCAAGTATACTAAACACTCAGAATTATGAAAGGGCACTTGAGAAAGGGAGTCAGAAGGAGTGCAAAGCTTCACAATGGCAAAGCACACGATTCAAAGCCCTTTTTGATGGCTTTAGTTAATAAAAAAAATAAAAAAGGCAATGAATCCATTCTCCTGCTCTATTTCAGTTGTTTTAAATGTTAGAAATACAGCATTTTCTATACTAGTCATCATTCTTTGGCATCCTTCCTAGGGCTTTAATGTTAACTTCAAACTTGGACTTCCCCTTCTGTATCTGATGCATATATACTTTTGGCCCTTGCTTTCACATGCCTTCTGAACTTCAAACTTGTCCTGAAATGCTTGTGTGTTCACTGTGGCAATTCCTCAAACATTTGAGACTAGCAGTGCACACAGAGAAATGTTCTTTCCCTCGTGTTTGATAGTAAGAAGTAAAAAGAAATTAAAAATACGGTTTATTTTTTAGGGAGGTTGTTTGAGTTTTTTTCCGTGCTTGGGTGAGGGTTTTTTGGTATATGTGTGTGCAGATTTTAACGTGTTTGCTGAGAACTTCTTGCATGAATGTCATCTTTTCTCTTCTATTGCAATACGTTTTTCTGCCCTGCTTTCATCATCCATATATCTTTCTTGGAGTCTTAGTCTGATTATGTCTGTGCTTCTTGCTCAAGATAATGTTTGGATGTATGTTTTGACATATGGATTTTCTGGTTCAGCTGAAGCATTTTGAAATGTCATCTTCAGATACCCTTCTTGATTTAAAACCTTGCCCCAGTAGCTTTCAGGCCCTTGTATAATAAATGCTGAGCATCTATCTGAGTGTCCAGATGTTTTGCCTCTGTACATTTCTAGCAAATGTAATGTTAGTATTTGTTCAAGATTTGAATTTGTGGAGATAGATACTTTCTCCAGTGTGAATAGCTTGCTAAGACTCTGCATTAGACCTTATTGACAGTGACCAACATACTTAACAGTGGAGACTTTTTGATGCTGTAAGGCTCAGAACTGTTTCTGATGGGAGACTACCTCATGATTTCTAACCAGTGCTACTGAGTTAGTCCTTCCATCTGTTGGACTCACTGGAGAAGTGTCGTATGGTATCAGGCTTGTGGCAGCATGCTCAGCCCAGTCAGAACAGTTGGTGGATGTCTAATAGGAGAGCTACTAGATTACCTGAAACTTAGGAATTACAGTGTTTGAACATTATAATATTATAGCTAGATAGTGAAGCCTGGGTAATAACAAAGTAGAAAATGAGTTTCTGTTATACAGTATTAATTATTGAGGTCTTGGCTTAGAGAGCACTCATCAGAGGAACCATTTAGTTTATACTCTCATAGTACCTAGATTACCACAAGCTTGTGGAGCAGGTCCCTGAGATGCATAAGCTTTATTACAAAAACTGTTTGTGGAGACTTGCAGACACTTTGTTTTAATCTTCAGGTTCATTGACCGTCTTAAAAAAAGGAATGGTTGATACAAAAAAAATTGAAGACTCAACAACAAAACTTTGTAAAGGCTTTATTGTAGTTGAGACTGTGCACAGTAGGCTTCAGACTGTATGGCTTCCCTTGTGACTGACAGCAAAAAAAACCCAATCTAATCTCAAGCCTTGAGAAGGGAGGTAAACCAAATTCAGGGGTAGGGACTATCCTAGTACACTTTGCTAGCAACACTGTTGATGCTTTTGGACCTTATGGATACTGTACCATGTCATGTCCCATGAATTACTCCAGTCAAGTACAGTAGAACTAGAAAATGCTTCATTGTCTTACAGGAAGGTCAGAATTTGTTTATATTCATTCAGGAGACTCAACAAATTCTTCAAGGAGTATATAAGTTCTGGGAATGTTTTTAACTTTAAAAAGCTGTCTGTAGACCTCTTTGTATGACCATCTAGTGGTTAGAGCACTTGTTTAAACAGTGGAAGCTTTGGATCGGGATATTCTTCCAATACAATGGATTTAAAACTGTAGGTTCTTTGTCTATTGTAGTTTCTTCAGCCCAAAATTACAGGCTGCGTTGCTCGAGGCCTTTAAGCATCTTTCTTCTGTTGTGGCTCCTCCTGACTCTTACAAATCAATGTGACAAGGTGAATAAATAAGAAGTAGAACCATAGACCTTAGCCAATGGTTATAGTGCTCATGTGGGTAGCAGAAAACCTGTAGTTCCACTTATTGCTCCAGGATTAAGTCTTTTTTTATTACTTACTTATTCAAGCCTCTATCTTCTCAGGATTGTCAGGTCTGTTCATTTTAGACAACCATCTTCACTGCCTGGCTATCTGTGGTGCCTAATGGAAGTTGTCACTCCTGGTCCTAAGGATCTTATTTGTCTTGTATGTAATGAATATTGGAGAGGAGCCTTATATTCTGGAAATCCTTAAGTTAGAGCTATTCTTCTCATATTTACTTGAATAACTTTTTGAAAACAATTCTATCGTCAATTTTGATTGAACTTGAGCATTATACTTCTCACGCTGTCGGACCTCACTACAAGTTACAGTAGAATGTTAAAGAATGAGGTTGTAGTACTATTCACATAGTTTCTCTTGCTCTGTGATTTGTACACTGGTTTCGTGATACATCAGTGTTAATAAATTGATATCTAACTATTTCCTACTTATGCAAAGTTTATTGGAATATTGCAGTTTCTAATTCTTTAATCTGGTGGTGTCATTTGTCGAGTAGTATTTGCTTCTGGACATCTGGCAATGTGGTGTATGCTGTTATCTGCTTTGCATCTCCTTGGGATATACTCTGGATTTCATTGCTATTTAAACTATATGAGTTAAATGAATTATATGAAATTATATGAAATAATGACCTGAACAATTCAAAGTAGCGTTTCTATGGGTTGCACTACAACATTTATTACTGTATATTCTGTTATGATCATCCTGGTATCAGTGAACTCATTTAACTGTGCTTTTAATTATACATCAAGTTTAAATTTAAACCTTTGGTCAGTATTCTATGGATGACAAAGTTCAGATGAGGAAATAATCTTTACACATGGATTCATTTTGATTGATTTGCTTTTTGGAGGGTTTTAGTTTGGTGTTAAGCCTGTGTTTTCCTTTAATCACATTGCACTGAGCCTAATGATAATTCTTACTAGAGCAGAATTCTCTTGTGCGTTTCTTATGCCTGCTCTCATCAAATACTTGCAAGCAATCACAGTCATATTTTTTTTTTTTTAGTACAGAAGGGACTGTAATATTCTATTTGGCTTCTTATATAATATAAGCTGTAGATCTTTTTCATATTAATTGTTGTCTGAAATCTGATTTTTTTTTTTTTTTTTTTTAGTCTTCTATTCTGAAAGCCCTTCATATTTGGCTGAAATTTTCCTCAAATTAATTTGAGGAAAGACTAAAAACAGAACTGCTAATTTTTCCACTTTCTAGTTTGTCAGTGAAAGGCTCAGAGAAGAAAGTCCTTGATACTGTGAAGGAGAAGGTACATTGTGAGCAGCCTTGTTCCTTTTCTGTTCTAGTAGAGTTTAAACAGTGTAAAGGCAAGAAATTGCCTTTAGAATATGTAACCTGTTATGCTGCAGATGGTAACTCCTTTGATAATGTGGAGTTCAGAGTAGACCAGCTTTCTCCAAGTAGCACTGTCTCAGACAAAAACCTTAGAAGAATTCCTTCTCTTTTTCCTTTGAAGTGATTTAGCTAACTCAAGAATTTGGGAATTAAGTAACAGTTGTTGGTTTAGTCTTATTGCCTAGTGAAAGGTTATGCCTTTGCTGTGGAAGTTCAAGTTCATTAACTAAATAAATTAGTTCAAATTGATGAAAATTCTTTTGAAAACCTTTGAAGCATTTCCATGGTTTTGTGCACTGTTTTGTGGCCAATATTTCTTCACTGTATGTGTGTATGCAACTGTTTAATAATTTTATATCAATTTGGTTTTGATTATTGAATTTAACTTTAAAACCTGTATATCGTATCACCTTGAAATAGAGAAATTTCAAGGAAGGTGTATGTTTAAATAGTGCCCATGTACCTGCATGCATCACTTAAATGCAGTTTGTGTTAGATCCTACTGCAATATTAAAAAGAACCACCTTACTGTTTCTTAGAATCTTGGTTTAAGATGTTTGAGGGAAATCTTGACGACAAAAATATAATGTGGTAGTTAAACAGAAGTAGTATATGCATGTAATTTTCATTATAAGATGATAATTGACAAATAAAGCATATTGGAAATGTCCATGACTGTTTTCCTTAATGTGCTCATTTGTTTAAAAGGAAGAAACCATTTATACTTTTGAGACTTCTAATTTTAAAAAGCACATTACTGTGATTCTGTAGGCCTTTTCCTTCTTTATCAATATAATTGTCTTGAATGTGTGTTGTTTTGCTTTGTTTTGTTTAATAGAATGATATGACACCAGTCCGGTTACAGTGGAGAGAAATTCTTATGCCACTGTTGAAGAAATACAAGTTGAACATTACATGGGGTGATCAGGATTTACTGAACATTATGTTTTTTCACAATCCAGGTAAATCCACTTTGATTCTAAGTCCAACATAACAAAGTTGATTTTTTCTATGATGTTCAAAAATCCAGGAAAATACTCTTTTAGCAGATGTTTCAGTGATGATATTTAAGATTTTTTTCACTTCTTTTATTTTCTGAAAGTGTTTACTTTGAGAAACAGCATTGGAGATTGCTAAAGTGTAATTAGTTTTAGGTTTCCAAACAACTACAGAAGTTTACAAAGCAGTCTTATCCATATAGAGAAGACTAGTGTATTTCCTGAAATGATTTTGGTACTTAATTCAGAGTTCTCTTTTATCTGCACAGAAAGTCTTTATGTCTTTCCTTGCCAATGGAATTATCGGCCTGACCACTGTATCTATGGAAGTAATTGTAAGGAAGCTGAAGAAGAAGGTATATTTATTCTTCATGGAAACAGAGGTGTTTACCATGATGATAAACAACCAACTTTTAGGGCTGTCTATGAAGCAATAAAAAAAGTAAGTATTTTCAGCATTGTACTTGTCTGAAGTTACTTTTTTTTATGTGCCTTTATCTGCAGTGTTGCCTGTATTTTGTAGGCTTTGTTAATACTTACCTTGATTGGAAAAAAAAAGTAATTTTTTTCTCTTTTAAGTGATGCCAAGAGTTTTACCAATTTTTTATTTACTGCTTGCATAGAATTACAGTGCTTTCCTCTTGTGATGAGCATCTTTTGAAACATTGTGTAAATTATGTCTAGATTAGGATTCTAAAACATTGTCTGTAGTCGTCAATGTCTGTTTAAAAGGCATTCCTTTAATAAATACACATAATAAACTGTTTGCATGAGAATTAGGCAATCACCAGAAGCTTAATTTTTTCTGGAGATTTTAAAATGCAGAAAAAAGCCTTTCTTTACGAATTTTGTGTGTATTTACTGCAACATTTTAAAATGTAATTGTAGCTAGATTTGAACTGATATTTTTATTTATTTTAAATACTGTGTTTTGACCTTTTCTGGAGATCCAGTGTATTAATATGTTGCTGTTCCTTTAAATACTAAGCACAGTGACTTCTTTTCATTCTGCAAATAAGTCATCTTATAAACTATTTATCACTACATCAGTATACTCACTGAAGAGCTGTAAAATTTAGCACTGACGCACATTTTAATGTAGCAGGCTATTGTGTGTGTATAACCTTCAAAAATCAATAGTATATTTTAATGGTGCTTTATTACATGTTGTCATATGGATATAAAAATGAAGAAAAGTACTTTTGGGGGTCTGAGAACACATTGCAGGGAAAGTGAATGTGTTTCCATAAAAATACGATTTCTTTGTTTCCTTTGAGTATTGTCAAAAACAGAAGAAAAAATGATTTATTTTTATTTATGATCCCATTTGGTTTATGAGTATGTCAGAGAAAGTATGTAAAACACTACTGATTCAGTGGTAATAAGATCAACAAAATTATGTTACTTTGAAATGCTATTTTTAGCTTATAATTTGTTTATAAAAATATTGCACTGTTGAATTAATGACTTCTTTATTTCATGTCTCTGTTAAACATAGTATATGTTTGACCATCATTCAATTTAATGAAACTTTAGTAGTGCCACTTGTCATACTATTGTTTCATTATAATTTGGTAAGAATTGCATTCCTTAAAAGTTGTATGTCATTCAAGAAATTTACTGTTCAAGAAACAAATGATCAGAAATCATTTTAGATCTGTAAATCTTTAAGTTAATAAGGTCATTTTAAATTGCCTCCTTGCCTGTATGGGTATGTTAATTTGGTGAAACTTTTGAGCTTTTGGTTTGCTTTGGCTTATTTTTTGTGTATTTTTTGTTTGGTTGGTTTTGTCTGTCTGTATGTGGGGGGTTGTTTTTTGGGGGGTTTTTTTGTTTGTTTTGTTTCTTTTTTTTTATTATTATTAGGCTTTTTGAAAGCATTAGAGAATAATTCTGTAATTTGGAAGTCTTTTTCAAATATTGCATGCAGAAGCTCTGAATTTTTTAAAAGGTGTATAAAAAGTGCCTTTGACCATCATACTTGCTTCCTTTAGGTTTATTAAAGCTCTTTAATAACTCTGAATAATGACACACTTCTGTATTGACCTTAAATCTTATTTTCTTAACCTCTTAACAGTACTCATTTGAAGATGACCTGGTTCATTCCCTGTTGCAGCCCCTAGAACTGGAATTACGGAAAACCATGCATACATACTGTGGAAGAGTATACAAAGTGTTCATAAAGCAGCTAACGCAAAGCATAAGAGACTTGTATTCCAGAAGATCAAAGGGAAGGTGATTTTTACTCCCAAGCTGTTAAATCAAGAGACTGAATTAACATACTGGTCAAAAGGTGCAAAAACTCTAATATGGCTTGAATAGACTGTTAATGTGCCCAGATGAGTTTACTAGCATACATAAAAGTGAAGAAGATGTTCATGTAATGAAGAACAGGAACTTTTTTCTGCAAAGGTGACTTTTAGCTCTTTTGAAGTTTAATCACTGCTAATGATTATCATGGATCTGACGATTTGGGTATTACTGGCTGGTCAGTAGTTTTAGTCTGCATAATTCAGTTATCTAATGATCAGGTGAACAAGGAAGAAATGAAGATGGCTCTAATTGGGAGTGTACCTCATATATAGTCTAAAATTCTGTTGAACTGTGAATGTAGCAATAACTGAGTCAGCAGCACTAACCTCACTTTAACGGTGCGAGCCTTTATGTAAACAAAGTTGTTTACAAGTGCAGAAAATACTCTGTTTTCAAAGAAATGTGATAAAATAATTGACAATCTCTATGTGCCTTTATATGTTCATCTCTTACATGTTGAAGTACTGTTTTGACAATCTTATTTCTCTTGTTTTAGATGTAAACTGCACACTATAAATACGATTTTCTGAAGAAATGAATGACTAGTTTGTGATACTAGTTTTCTTTTGTCAGTAGATAGAGAATTTTTAATGTTAGCATTTTTGTCTACATTGAGTCATGTCAAAAAGAGCAGAGTTGAGGGATTTTTTAGCAGTAATTCAGTTTGAAGTTGTCTGGTTTACAGTGTTGTTTAAAAGTACATGATTTTGCAGCTTTATAGGGCATTTTGGAAGTAGAAAAAAACCCCAGAACCAACAGCAGTTGAAAATCTCTTGCTGTTGTATTTTCTTACTAAGAATTATTGCCTGATGATTATTAGAGGGTATTTAGTACCTAAAAGTGAAGAGCTGTAATATGAGTTCTGACACTTCACCAAACTGTATATTAGATTCATTTTTTAGAGAATTTTTTAATAATGTGGCTTTAAAATAGTTTTGGGGCAGACCCTCTGCTACATGAATGCATTATTGTCAATAGGGTAATAGTGATTTCTACAGGTAAGGATTTAGGCTTTTTTTAGTTAGTGAAAAAACAAGTTCTGTTTATGTAATACAAACTTTTTTCAGAGAAAAACATGAAGAAAGAGTTCTAGTGTAACAGTAAAATATTATTTAAACTTGCATGGTATGAAATGTATTTGTAAAGTATATGTGAACTTGGATAACCTGTCTGAGATGAAGTCTTCATAGAGTGAGTTTATGGATTCCAGAAAAGTTTCTGTCTTGCATGGAGGATCTACTCACTGACTTGCACCTTCATCCCAACTCTTGTTTTAGAAGCTTAATTTTTGTGGCTGTTTCTTTGACAAAAGCAGGCTGGCTCTGACTCCCAGATCCATATAAACTGGATGAATTCTTTAGCGGTAGAAAACCGCGCTTTGCTGTAAGCAGAATTTATACTCTGCTCCTAATTTCCCTGCTGGTTCAGGGTGTAAATTTCTGAGATGGAAGTAGGAAGGATTCTGCCTCTCATGTACTTACGGTCTCTTTTCCTTGCTATGTAACCTTTTGAAGGCTGAAAATCTAGAAACCTGTGTGAAGGTGAATACTGTTACTGACTGATTTTACAATATGCAATGCATTATTTTTTTACATAAATACTGATTTTTATATTGATTTGTCTTCAGGTTTTTTTTACTTATACCATGTGTTTGTATTTAGAAATTCTTTCAGCCTGCTTTTTGTGACTGTCTTTGTAAAATCTTTCCATTTTGAATTGCTTTTTAGTATGTTGTATGCATTTGAAGATACTGCTTAATACCCAATGAGCCATTTTAGAGGGAAAAAAAAAAGTAATGTGAAGATTAGCAGCAACCTTTCCACTTAAATTTCAGGTTTTGTGGGGGGTTATAACAAAAAGAATTAATATTGAAGTTTATAACAGTTCTTTTTTTGTCCTTATTTCAAGACATGTTTATTTAGCATGTTACAAATAGCAGACTATATTGCCTTATGCCATAGTTTTTGATTAGGTTTTTATTAATATAAAATTAAGCTGCTCACTTGAACTATCCATTCCCAAGTAACACTCATGAACACTTCAGAAAGCATAAAACCCAGTAAATGTGCCTAGTAGCTTCCATTAAGTAACTTTCCAGTCTATTTGTCTGTTTTGAATAAATTTTTAATTTTGTAATACCTAGGTCTTAAATTTTAGAAAGATCTTTAAAAAAATCTGACTTAGAAAGAATAGGTTTGAAGACAGAAGACTGGAAAATCAAGTAGTGTGATAGAAATCAGTAATACTTCCAGTCAATCAATACCTGATTTATGAGGTTATATGCATGTAAGTGTAGAAACTTACATCTAACCTGTGAATCTTTATTTTTGTTTAGTTTTAGAAACATTGCTTTTTCTGCTGACATAAGTAATCAATAAAATAAGGCCAGACAAACTTAGAACTTTAGAAATCCCTTTTTTACTGATTTATTTATTATAAAATTATTTAATGCTAGTAGAAGTGTAAAGTTTCATAGAAAAGTGTAAACAACAGGAAATGTACATTTAGGTTAAATTAAGATAAATTGTTCTTGATTTGACTCTATGACAGTACCATTATTTTGTCTTTCTTCAAAGGGATCACAGTCTCGTGGTGAAGAGATCTGTCTGAAGATGTGTTGTCTCATTTGTATGAAATTCTCTCTTTGTAGGTAGTATAAAAGGCCAACTGTCTCTTAATGAAACCAAAACATCCTTCTGTATGGTACTTTATACCTCTGCCTGAAAATAAGGCTGTATAAGCCTTATGAAAATGTCTTCTCAGTTGTGTGTAGTTTTGCCAAAATTCAGACCAAAGGTGACCATTAATGCAAGTCGAATTGGTTTTGATAAGGTTTTGATTTAAAATTAGAAAAGTTAAGAGAGAGGTTTAGGAAAAAAAAAAAATATTTTTCCTTATTCTGATTTTTAAACATATTTTAAACCAATATGGAGGTACGTTTTGCTGGCTTTCATCTCAATTTGGTCAAGCTATTTGCCATTCTGGCAAAATGTCTGGAAGACTGAATTATCAGTGTTTTTGTCAGTATGTACCAGATTTCTGTCCATACGAGGCATACTCCAGCCACACAGGCTTTCCATGTTTCCATCTGTACACTCTCCATAAAAGCAAACCAGTCTTCTTTTTTGTCCTTCTCCCAGATTATGCTTCCTATCTAGAGAGTGTGGAAAAGGGAATAACTGTAACATAGTGGTGGAAGGAGGGAATGGTCTGGGCTTGTTTTGGAAGGTTTAAGAGCAAGACACGTAAGAGACAAAGCTGACGGTGTAAAGAATTGCCTGTATGTGCATTGATGGATTTTCTTATTCTGAGTGAAACTAAGAATGAAGCTCTGCTGCTTATTTACTCAAAAGTTATGAATGTGATGGTATTTGTTGGGGATTAAATGGGCTGAAACTGAGGGGTAAAAATCAGTCTGCTACTTTTTTAGCTTATCTGTAAGAAAACGTTTAGACTTACGGTTTCTTCTACTTGGTTTATAAAGGTGTCTCCAAATGCATGAACATATCTAGAATTTATATTTCCTAGAAATCTTAAGTTCTTTTTCATTGTCTAGTTTCTGTTTCAAAGGTTTTCAACTATCAAGCAGGTTTAACAATACCCATTTACCGATTAATAAAATATTTTTTTTGGACCTGGTTAAGTAGAGTACTCTATAATTTAAATGAATGTGTAGGGTGTTTGTATCTTTATGTATTTATTTTTGAAAAAAATTATCCATTTTGAATGGTGTTTTTTTGGGGGGTTGTTTTTGTTTGTTTTTAAACTTTCTCTCCTGTGGTATCTAATGTGATTACCATAATCATCATAGCTTCCCTGCCCACTTCACTGCTTTGTGAATGGATGGCATTTGGAATAGTGCCAGTAATTTTGTGTATTAAAATAAGTTGCAGAGAATTCTAATGGGAGAGTCTTTATTAACAAGAAGTGGATTCTTTTGTGTCATAGACAATAGAAGCATGAAGTCATCACCATGGATCTTGGAACAGATGTTAGATGTGTCTTGTGTGGCTGTTGCCATCAATCTGAGCACTTCTATGCAGAGAAACACTTGGAAGTGATGTCACAACTTGTATTGTTCAAAAGAAACCTTAAGTATTTTTCTGTCATATTTCTGATCTCTTTAGATACCTTCTGTTCCATTTCTTTTTTGGAACTTCAGTTCTGTCCAGATGAGTTTATCTATATATTTGAGAAGAATAACTTCAATTCCTACAAAGTTTTGTACAAATCACAGCCAAGTTATTTGCTCAACTTGCCTAAGCAAGCAAAGCATGAACCCAGCAAGTCAAATTTTAAAAAATTAAACACTAGTGTATGCAATTGATGTTCCATTAGCAAAAAGAAAAATGTTGTTTGATCCAAGGTTAGCTCTACAGAGGAACATTTAGAACTTGTTTTCTGTATTTAACTACCAAATCTTAAATAATGCAGGATAATTTTATATAGGAATGCAGATTGCCTCACAGTTGCTTTGTAATCCTAGTAGACTACTATAAACTATTACTCAGGTTTAAAAACAGAAGATGCAATAGTGAATTTTCCACTTCGGGAATTGAGGAGAAAATCTCATTTTAAAGCAGTTCTCAAAATGTCTCTCTTGTAACCACTTAGTAGATCTATATAAGAACAGCTTGTCCTCCAAAGCTGTTAAGATTTGTGGTTCTCCAGTGCATTTTTAAGCCTTTTGGGGGGGGGTTATTAAATTTTAAGTTTCTTGAAGGAATATTTAAGTAATCAGAAATTTTTGTGTTGAAGTTCTGTTGTCTCTTTAGTTTTGCTATTGCTTTATGCACAGATGCATTCAATTCTTTAGAGAGTCTTCATTTAAACTTATGAATGTGCATCTCCCTTTACATTTGTTAGCAAATTTCTATGAGGCTTGTTTCTTCTCCCTTCCCCTTTTCCCTGCGCTGCTTTTAAAAGATAATCACTAAGATCTTCTTTCGTTCCAATGCTTATAAAATATATGGGAGATAGTATTACAGGCCTCTTTGTAGAGACCTGTAATTAAAGGAGGACCTGAAGTCCTACAGGGGTTGGACTTTTTTTTTTTTTTTTTCGGGTTGCTATTTGAGGATGTTTGGGTAGGAGGAATTTCTAAGCATTTAGTAAAGTCGCTAAGTTTCTTGAGTAATCAAATGGTAGTTTCTTCCCTGAATCAGTTTATGTCCCTGTCCTCTCTTATGATAGATGCTTGGCTGCTGTCTGCCTACCTGATCTGTATGATTGAAAGTTCATTCAATAAAAGCACTGACTGACACTTTTAGGTCTGGAGTTTAAACACTCATCCCGTATCTGGGTGCCACCTTAGTTGCATAAGCCAGGGACCGACTCTGTTTCCACTTTTAGCTGTCCATCTTTTATTTAATTTACCTATTTCAGCTTCCAACTGGACCTGTAGGAATAAAATACTGAGACAAGAAGGAATGCAGATTTTTTTTTTTTTCAACCTCTTAGAGAACTACAGATTTCTGAAAAAAATTAACAATTTTGAAATACTCCTCCACCCTTGAGCCTAAGTTGTGATTTGGTTGATGTAAGGATTAACACCCTTGGTTCAATCAAATAATTTTGACTTTTCCTTTGTCAGCCTCTTATGTGGAGGGATGGCCAGGTATCTTTTAAAAGACTGATTCTTTGTTTCCTTTGAATTCCGAGGAAAAGAACATCAGTTCTTTAAGTCATTGCTGTATATCCTCAGTATCCTGCTTATATAAGCTCTTTGAAACCAGTAGTAACTGTCAACTTGTTGTTATTTAGTGATACTGCTTTTAGTGGTTTGTTGTTTGCTGGGTTTTTTTTAATTGTCATGCTGAAAGGGGAGGAGAAAAGATGCAGTTACTCTGGTCTCCTTCTTAGTTCCTGCCCTGATATCTTTAGAATTCCACATGACACTTAAAACTAACCAAAACTCAACTTTCTGCAGCTGAGTCAAAGCCAGAGGAGAGTAAACTTCATGGTTCCTCCTGACACATTAACACCTTCATCTAGGGGTATGCTTTCACTGGTTGTGGGCCTTACTCCTAGATTAAAAGACAGTTTCCTTGCACTGTTTATCAAAGCAGGTCTGCAAAAGCAGAACTCATCAGATTTGATATTGTTTATTGCTGTTCTAAGAACACTAAACTTGTAAGATACAGGTATATTATGGTCTCAAAATAAGTCAAATAGAAGCCCGTAAGAATATAATCAATCATAAATCTACAGCCTTTAAGACTTGTCACTGCTTTTCAAGGTACCTGTTGATCTGAGTCTCACTCAAATTCACCTTTTGTCCCCTCTGTGCTCTTTTCCACATGTAATTTATTGATCAGTTTGTCCTTTTAGAGCAAAGCAAAAAATTAGGGAGTTTGCTTTAATTAATATCCCCTTGAAACCAAACAGAATTTTGCTAGGGAAGGAAAGGGACTGTGAAGTTTCTTTGCTTCTGACTTACTTCTGTGCTTCAGATTTCTGTAAGGTCATGAAGTGCAAATGTGGAACTTAACCTGTGGCTTCCTCACTGCCTGGAGAAGTGTTGCTAGATTGCACTGTCTTTAATTTCCTTACTTTTTTATGGCATTGAACACTGATTCCTAAAAATCTTTACTAAAGGACCATTTTGTTTTATCTAGTTTGTATTAAATTATCAAACCAACTGAGTTGAACAAATTATTTGAATAGCCTAATGCATTTTCTACTACCTTCATATTCTGGGAAGTCGCTTTCTCTCTCATTCTGACTTTGGATCACTAGTATCATATCCTCATGCTCAGAATTATAATCTGGGTACAAGAGGTTCATTTTTTTATTTATGTCTATGTTTTATGAATCTTAATGTTCTGCCAGTCATTTGTTTACACATTTTACTAGAGCAATTCACATTAAATCAGTCTGTAATATTCATATGAATTGCTTTGAAATACAAAAATAGATGCAGAATCTGTCTTAAACTGCAAATCTTTGTGGTTGAATTAATGAGGATTTAGGGCATGGGGTTTTTTTAGGCTTCCAAGAAAACGAAAGCAATATAATCAGTTTTAACTCCTGACATAAGACTAGGAAATTAAATTTAATTAAAGCTGATGTTTTATCCTTATAATGCTAACCTACTATGTATCACTGAGCAGCTGCTGCCTAGGAGACACTCTGCTTGCCTGTTGGATATTGTGAAGCTTCAGAAGTATGATGTCATGCACTCTGACTAGTCACTAGTACTCCTAATTTTTAATATTCTATTACGTTTTCTTTATTGTTTTTTTTTTTACATTTTTATGCCATGGTTAGTGTTATCCAAAGTGAATCAGTACTGCAGATCTAAACCCAAGAAGTAAACCCCACTTTTTCTAGTCAGAGTATGTTATATACTGGTTTTGTCTTTTGATTTGGTATTTTTCACTATTTTGGGTAAACTTGATGTATTGGGGGTTTACTGCCTGTCACAGGTGTTTATCTTTCCTGGTTCCTCTTCCTGGCTTGCCTGCTTTCTCTGCTAACCCTCCAGTCTCTTGCTGCCTTTCTCTTCCAGGAGGTGGGTGTCACTCCATCTGTTTTTCTAATGATGCTGTTTCTGGATCTTGGTAGGTAGTACGCCCATTAGCCAGTATTGCTTCTGACACCAGGCAGAAGCATGTGCTTTCAGAACTGGGCTGGTTACTGTGATAAGCTAACTACCATTTCAGGCCAGAAGGGTACCCTGGAGAGTGTGTGCTGGTTTCTCCACAGTGCTAATGGATAAGCACAGGTCTGGGGACCTAAGCATGTCCTTGACCTAAGGTAGGTCTTAAGCACTGCCATCTGTTTCATGGCTGTAGCTCAGAGAATAAATTTAGATTTGGTTTCATCTTTGTGTAGACTATTACAAAAAGTTAATCTTCTTAATTTTTCTGCAGCAATAATGGCTTTTTACTAGAGGCATGCTTTCAGGAGGAAAGCTTGGCCAATGAAGCTGTTAAAATTAAACAGGTCATCTGAGCCATTCTGCTTGCCTGAGGCAGACAGTCTCAGCAGGGCCTCGGAGAACAGAGTGAACAAATGACAAGTGCCAGGGCAGCTGGTGTGCAGTGAAGGGCTTGGTCTCTGCCCTGTTCCTGTAGGTGCTGGACAAACAGAATCATACAATACTTTGGGTTGGAAGGGACCTTTACATGTTCTCAAGTCTAATCCCTTGCAGTGAGGATGGGCATTTTCAACTAGATCATGTTGCTCAAAACTCCATCCAACCCAATCATGAATGTTTCCATGGATGGGGCTTCTACCACCTCTTTAGGCAACCTGTTCCAGTGCTTCACCACCCTCATGGTAAAAAAATTATTCCTTATATCTAGTCTAAATGTACCCTCTTTTAGTTTAAACCATCAGCCCTTGCTCTGTAGCAACAGGCCCTACTAAAAACTCTGTCCCCATCTTCCTTACAGGCCTGATTTAAATATTGAAAGGCTGCAGTAAGGTCTCCCTTGAGCCTTGTCGTCTTTGGGCTGAACAGCCCCAACTCTCTCAGCCTTTCCTTATGGGAGTGGTATTCTAGCCCTCTGATCATTTTTGTGGCCCTCCTCTGGGCACACTCCAACAATCTCTTGAGGGAAAAAAAGCAGTCTTCAGTTGACTCTTCTTCCTGTGCCGTCTACAAAGAGAGAGAATTGATTTATGTCATCAAAAAGCCCAACCAGAGTTTTAGAAGGATTACAGACTGCAATAAGCGCACACTATGTATCATTTTCTAGCTGCAGTTAGCCCATTGAAACATGCAGCGTTTTGAGAAGTACCTTCTTCACTGGCCCATAAAAACAATTAATACAACTGAGCAAAAAGTAAGTAAAAATAAGATCAATATCTTGTTTTTACAGTAATCCTGTTTGCCTACCTTAATCTTTCTTTGGCCAGAAGGATAGGGTATAATTAATAAAAATTGATTTAGCTTGAAGAATAAAGTGCTAGCAGTTTGCTATTGTAAGAAAAATATAACATCTAGAAAATTTGATCTATTTTTCATGTGTTAGACCTCAAGCAGTCTCTAAATTAATTGTAAGTGGCTTCATTAATGAGAAAAACTTTTGTAATTTTGTACAAAAAATACTTTCGTATTTTTATCATTTTTCAAGTCTAAGGCTGAATTAATACTTTTATTGCAAAATGCTTTTTTGCAAAAAATGTTTGAGAGCACGTTCCATAGCATAAGTCTAATAACTATCAGATAAAAATATTCAATTGCTTTGTAGTGAGAATTGTTGTGGGACAGAGATGTTATCCTCCTAGAGTGGTATCTTATCTCTGTAAATACGTAATTTTAAAGGAATGGATTATATAGTGCGTTGGGCCTACTTCCACTCTTCATTTTCATCTAAATTATGGCTCTGAGGATGCATACAGTTTTGCTTGGTATCAGCAAAGCAAGGGTCCATTTACCCTGAATAGCACTGGAAAGCGTATCTCAGGCAGATCTGTTGTGATACATGCTGACATGTTTGCAAATGTTAGAGGAAACAAAGGTAACCGTATTTCTTAAACAGAACCATTTAGCAGTACCGTGCCTGACTGAAATCACTAGCTCACTGCTTCAAAATACTATAGAAGCACAAAGGAGATATAATAATATACATTCTGTAACGAGAAGGATAAATACAGACCTTCTGACCTTCTCTGGAAAACCTCAAAAATACTTCCCTAGTTTTACTGCTGAAAGCAGAAGTTTCAGCTCTTGAAGTCCATGAGGGATTTTGCTGTTGCTATTGATTTAATAGCAAAGTGCTCAGATACTGTAGCAATGGATGGCAGCATAAAGCACCGATAAATCAATTAATAGTTTAGCCTTGGGTTATATGTTAGTACATTTAGCTTCATCTGTCATATATCACAAGCCATTAAATTTCTCCCTGTTATCTCTATACCGAACCCAGTAATTTGACTAAAGCATATCTTGTGTCCAGCTAAATCACACCTTTCAGAAAAATGTCCAGTTCTGAAGGCATGAAGAGGGAAATACTTCCTTTTGCCAGTTGCCATGGTTGATTTTTCTCATGCGGATGAGTGTGTGCCTCGTGTCTCATTTGAACTTTTCTGGCATTAGCTTCCAGACATTGATTCTTTTATGCCTCTCTCCCCTAGGACACAGAGCTCCTTAATATCCTGCAGTTTCCCCTTGTGGAGGTACTTAGATGTTATAATCAAATCACTCCTCAGTTTCATTTTGGATAAGCAAATCAAACTGAGCTCATGAACTCTCTTGCACTAGAATGTGTCTTTTTTTTTTTTTTCTTCATAGAAGTGTAGAACAGTTTGGGTTGGAAGAGACCTTAAAGATCATCTAGTTTCAACTGCCCTGCCATGGGCAGGGATACATCCCACTATGCAGGGTTGCTCAGAGCCTCATCCAACTTGGTCTTGAACACTTCCAGTGATGGAGCATCCACAACTTCCCTGGCAACCTGTTCCAGTGTCTCACCACCCTCACAGTAAAGAATTTCTTCCTTACATCTACTCTAAAAGCACCCTCTTACAGTTTAAAACCATTACCCCTTGTTCTATTGCTACACAGCCTCTTAAAGAATCCCTCCCCATTTTTCCTGTAGGACCCCTTTAAGTACTGGAAGACCACAATAAGGTCTCCCTGTAGCCTTCTCTCCTCTAGGCTAAGCAACCCCAGCTCTCTCAGCCAGCCATAGTGGAAGTGCTAAGGCCCACTGATCACCTTTGCAACCCTCCTCTGAACCCACTTGAGCACACCCATGTCTGTCTTGTGCTGGTGGCCCCAGGGTGGAACATAGTAAACCCGGTGAGGTCTCATGAGAGTGCTGTAGAGGGGGGAAAGTCTCCTCCTTCAACCCACTTCCCACATTTCTTTTGATATGCTTGGCTTTCTGAGCTGCAAGTGCACATTTGCTGGCTATTACTCAGTTTTTTATCCACCATGAAAAAATGGCTCTTTTTTTGTCTACCTTCATCAATTTCCCAGAGTTCTTAAAATACAGGGGGCACCAGGATGGTATACAGGATTTCAGTATAGTGAAGCACTTGGTAATTTTAATACATAGGTAAAATTTTCCTAGTAATTTCCATATTTATACATTGAATGCTCCTGTTGGCTTACTTTCCATTCTTTTGGGTAAGGTCTACATTCCTTGATGTGGGGGCATTTGACTTTGTTGAAATAAGCTAGCTTAGCCTGACACCATTTTGCCACAGTAATGAAGATTCATCTGTGAAATTCATCCTTACCACTGTTGACCATCCTGCCAGGCATTGTCACCTGCAAACTTAATCAGCCATGATTTTGTATTTACTTCCAAATTACCAGTGAAAGCTTTTAATAAAGTTTTGTCCTTTATAACATCACTGGACACAGATCTGTGATAAGACTTCTCTATCAAAGGTTATGTGTTGAGAGTGGCCAGATCATCTTGCAAGATTTTGATGTTTCTGATTTTTCACTTTATTGGAACAACAACAAAAAAAATACATTCAGGAATAAATATCAGATTTGTTTGACAACCTTTATTTTCCTGGAAACCACACTGATTACTTCTGATTGAAGTATTTATTTTTTTTAATGCAGTTCCAGTTACTTGTGTTACAACTTCTGTAATAATTTTTATGTGGGAATAGTTTCATAGTAGTCTCACTACAAGTAAGTTGGTATTTTGAATAGTATGAAAATTATTTAGGTTATCTTCTGTAATTTTCTGGGACAGCTAATATTTATTGGACCTGTAACAGAAGCATTCTTCAGGTAATTCATCATTTCCTACTATAAACTCTCTTAAGTCTGATGTTTTTGAAATAATTGTACCTAGTCAATGTGTGTTTAACTTCCTTCTGGTTTGCTAATGGACAAAAAAGTATTTCAATATCCTCATGTGATGCAAACATACTTTATTTCTGAATGTAGAAGACTTAATTGAATGCTTTTGTATTATCAACAACATTATCATTCATAGTGAAACCGGCTTTATTTCCTTTGTTCTTAATTTATTCAAGAAATTACAGCATTGTATTCATAGTCCTTCATTTTGTCAGCTGCAAGGTTTTGATCTTTGGGGGTTTGGTTTGTTTTTTTTCTTCTTTCCCAGATGTAATACTCCTCAGTTTTGCAGTATGCACATTATGGTAATTCCTACACAATTTAATAATTTCTAATTCTTACCTTATGTTATTTTTATCTTGCTGAAATTTCACTTGGCATCATCATCTTTGTGTCGCATTTGTGGCAGGAGCAGCCTCCTCAGAAAAAAACAGGGTGTGCTAGGTCGGTTTGGCATGTTGGCCATTGAGCTGCACCTTATCATGATTAACTGGTGCCTCAGGGTCTAGACCTCTTAGCCTGTTTTGTCTGGGCTTACCCCTCTCCCCCCAATTAGAATGACTACAGAGCACCCTCAGCTAGGGTGTAAATGGGGGCCTGCCTAAGAACTGAGTTGGTTATTTGCAGAGCAGAGGGCTCAGCAGTTGGACCCTCCCCTTGGACACTTCGTCCAAGGACATTTCAATGGATAGAGTGAGTCTCCATGGATTGAGTCAGCTTCACCCCCTACTTCTGGGTGAGTGATAGCTTGGGTATCTGTGTCAATACCAAGAGAGACACTGTTTGGTGCACACAGATAAAATGTCATATAAGTTTTGGGCTTAGTGTATGGGGCAAGGATCTGTTGTCCCCAGGGAAACCTTCACCATGTCAACTTAGGATATATGGAAAAATCTAAAAAATTGGAAACTTTCTATTAGCTTAGTAGAAGTTATTTTTGCAGTCATTTTTGGCTTTATGCCTTCTTGTAGAAACAGTTCTGATTTTCTTCTGTGGTTCTATAGTACATTTGCTTAAAGGCATCAGCTATTGCCTCTAGAAATCCTGTACCACTGTGAAATTTGTCCTTATCCCAACCTTTGAGCCTCTTTTTACATTTTCTCTCCCTTCTCGTTGAGGTGGGGCATTGATACAGCATCTTTGGTGGGCATCTGTTGTCCAGCCAAAGTCAACCCACCACACTATGTTAAAGGATAACATGAGGTCTAGTTACAGGAGTCATCCTTCACTATTTCCAGTCCTGAGTTTTATAAGGAGATAATGGAAGTAGTTTATTGCTGTATTAAATGTTTTTCCTTCAGTACTGTCAGGTGTTTTGTTTTCCCCAGGGCCAATTCCAGTACTCGCAGAGCTGCACGCCAGCACCTGAGTTGCTGCCTGCTGGCAGTCCCCTGCCACGTGGCCACACATCCCTGTGCAGTTCTGCACTCCAAACACAGCATCCCCATTACATGCAGGACAACCCCGCGGCATCACCCAGCCACGTGGCTGTGCTGGTGAGAGGCAGGGTACCAGCACCAGCCTTGGATTTAGGGGGTTGGTGTGGAACCCCAGCAAATCACAGCTGTGGGTATTGAGGGTCCTGAGCTCCTAGTGACTTCAAGAGGAGGCAGTAATGCCCATGAGACTGGACCCCATGGTCCTGTTTATTTGGTTCATATGCTTGAAGACATCCTTATGGTATCTCACATCATGACAGTTTTATTCTGCGCTGTTCCCTTTTCATCTGGAGATAAGAATAAAACACTGAAGCTCTGTTGTTTGTATGTTTGTTTTTTTTCTTTTCTCTGGAAGATGTAGCATTTATATTTTATCACTAAAATAGTAGCTGGCAATGCCTATATGGGTCTCTTTCTATTGGTCTGTGGTGTGTCAGACTGGTTTGCTTGGTAACAGCTTATGCATTGGTATCTTGCTGCTGTGAATAGCAGGGTTTATTTGCTTTGTTTTTCAATAACGAAGTAGCCGAAAGTCACCTTTAGTACTTTCCTTAAAAGTAACTAATCTTTTGATATCCTACAGCTCTAAATCAATGGTTTTAAATCAATACTTTCTATATAAAGTTATTGTTTATCTTCACTGTGTGCTCTGCAGACTGAAAATCAATGGGGTGCATTTGTGAATTGTACAGAATGTGGGATAGGCAAAGAATTGGTGGCAAAGAATGTAGGATAGGCAATGAAACCCCCATAATCCAGGAGGAAGCAGTTAATGACTTGCTATGGCATCTGAACATTCGCCAGTTTTTGGGGCTGGATGGGATACACCCGAGAGTATTGAGGGAGCTGGCAGAAGAGCTTACCAGGCCCCTCTCCATCATTTATCAACAGTCTTGGCTAACAGGGGAGGTCCCAGATGACTGGAGGCTTGCCAGTGTGATGCCCATCTACAAGAAGGACCAGAAGGAGGATCCTGGGAACTACAGGATGGCATCCTGGCTTGTGTCAGAAATAGTGTGGCCAGCAGAAGAAGGGAAGGGATCATGCCCTTGGTACTGGTGAGGTCACACCTTGAGTATTGTGTTCAGTTCTGGGCCCCACACCACAATAAAACATTGAGTTGCCATTTCTAGAAAGACATTGAGTGCCATGGTCTAGCCAGTGTGGTGGTGATAGGTGATAGGCTGAACTTCTTGATCTCAGAGGTCTTTTACAGCCTCAATATTTCTGTGATTCTGTGAGTTGCTGGAGGAGTCCAGAGAAGGGCAACCAAGCTGCTGAAGGGTCTGGAGAACAAAGCCTAAATGGAGAGGCTGAGGGAATTGGGATTTAGTCTGGAGAAAAGAAGCCTGAGGGGAGACATTATCACTCTCTACAACTACCTGGAAGGATATTTTAGTGAGGTGGGTGTGGCCTCTTCTCTCAAGTAAATAACAGGACTGGAGGAAATGGCCTGAAGTTGCACCAGTGGAGCTTCAGCTTAGATAATAGGAAGAATTTCTTTACTGAAACAGTAGTCAGGTGCTGGAACAGGCTGCCCAGGGAGGAGACGGTGAAGTCACCATCCCTGGAGGTGTTCAAAGAACGTGTAGATGAGGCGCTTCAGGACAAGCTCTAGTGGGATGGTGAGGTGGATCTTTTGTGAGGTTTTTTTGTTTGTTTGTGTTTTTTTATGTTGGGTTTTTTTGGAGGGGGGTGGTTGTTTTGGTTTTTTTTGGGTGGTGGGTTTTTTTTGTTTTTTGTTTTTTGTTTGTTTGGGGTTTTGGGGGTTTTTTTTGGTTGTTGTTGTTGATGGTTGGATGCGGTGATCTTGGAGGTCTTTTCCAACCGTGACAATTCTGTGGTTCTGTGAATTAAGTGGTATGCCTTTTGGGGAAATACACAGAATTAAGAAAGTTAAGTGGCACTCTTCTCAATAAAACCTTGAGTAACTAGCACTGTTTTCATGCAGTCTTGTTCTTAAATATCTCTTGGGCAGTAATTGAAAAAGAAGCAGAATTTTATTTTCCGGGATGCAGTGAGAGATCTTGAACAGCAATTAAAATACAGAAATGTTTTGTCATTCTTTAAAAATGTAATTGGTTCTGCGGACAAGAGGAGTTCACAAACTGCTTTGCATTTCTTTCACATTTGGTCTTAATTTTAAGAGGCCATTATTGCTTACAGTCATCTAGGAGCCCTAGATTCAGCAGAATCTCAGGGGAAAGAAAGTGCAACAGTGCAACTGTAATAGCATGGGATGTGTGTTTATCTAGGGCAATTTGTTTTGTAAATTTAAGAACACTACTACAAGCTGTGTTCTTGGAATTCCGTTTTCATCTGTATTTTTAAGAGAGGTCACCTGGTCTTAAATGGAGTTTTGTAAAAAACCACAATTTTCCATAACATTAATTTCTCTTATTTAATGAAATTAACACATTCCTATAGTCTGGTGTAAAAGAGGAGGAGCATGGGCATCTTTTTGGTACCCAAAGCCTTCATTTTTCTAAAGAAGGTTTTCGCAGTGTTTTTGGTTTTTTGGTTGTTTGTTTTGTGGGGTTTTTTTCTGAAAACATTTGGTAAAATTGTGTACATTTGCAACTGTTCAGTCACTCCAGTGAAGTGATTAAGAAAAATAACAACAGCAATTCAACGGCTATGAGAAATAAGAAGTTTCTAGCCCTCTATAGCTGCATAATGAACTGAATGATAATGTTTTGATTTGGTTACCTGAATAAAAGAAAAAGATTTCACCCAGATGTTTTCATCCCAGACTCATGTGAAAGGTCACAATGCTGCACTTCCCAGGGGAAGGAGACTGGCTTTTCCTGTATTCCCTCGTGGACTTAATGGACCCTGTGAAGGTACCTTATAAAGGGGGAGAGACAGAAGGATGCTGAAATGTTCTGCTTCCTTTGTATGTTGGGGTCTCAATTTTAGGGTGAAATCTACCTGCTTTTGGTGGTTTTGTTTCTAGTTATCTTTGCTACAACCCATGACAGCTTAACTGTTAAAGTAAAATCCAGCTGTTAGTGTCCTCCTCTGTGTATTTTAGGCTGCCATTTTTTAAAATATCCTCTCTGTATTTAACTGCTTATCACCTTGTCCCCTCTGACTGATTTGGGGCACTGCTGATGGAGCTACTTAAATGGTGGGCTACTCCTCTTGGGACTTTTGGAGGCGGTCCCTCCCCTGTGACCATCCTCAGTGCTCTCTGCCTGCCTGACCCCTTCACCCTACCCCTGTGGCTTCCCCATCATGGTTTGTGTGGCTGCATCCCCAGGTGCTGTCCTGTCCCTTGGGTTTCCCCAGTGGGAGCACTTATGCTGTGACCCAACTGGCTCACTTAGAAGGTGGAAGGCTGTGGTGGAGGCTGCAAACCCACCTGGCTGCTGCCATCTCCTCTGCTCTTTGTTTCAGATTCTCCTCATGTGTTGCCATCAACCTAGATTGCCAGTTCTTCATGGCAAAAGACAGCTCTTCACTGCTTTATACAATTTCAGTTGCTGGCCATCAATTCTGAGTAAAAACAACTGTCAAGTAAATAGTATCTTGATGCAGCAGCAGCCCATGAAGTCCAAATGAAATGGTAATGACACAAAAGCAGCTTCATCCAAATCGGGGTGTTGATCACAGTTCCATCTGTGAAGGGTTCCCTCCAGACCAGACTTAAAACTAACTTTCTGTTCTGGGGTCTTATCCTGATGCTTTTGAAAACTGGACCAAACTGTGGGTTGTAGATCTCTTTGGTCTATTACTAGAACTGCCTGACTTGGTAGTGATTGATACAAAATAAGTTATGCAAGAAATCTGAGTTCCTTATTTACAGAGGCCTGCAGAAGGACAGAGAGTGACAAAGTACAGCTTTTTCCTCTGAGAGTAGGAGTTAGAAATGACCTGTGTTTCTTCTGGCTTACTCAATCATGTCCTCAATGGGTGCTTGGTGAAAACAATCAAAACATTTCTATCACTCCTCTTAAGAGTAGGGAAAGGTTGAATCAGCCTTTCTTATAGAATCACTGAAACCATGCTAAGTGAGCTGCAAGGCTGAAGTGAGCTGCAAGGCTGAAGTGAGCAGAACATCACTTGCCTTTTCTCTCAGGCCACAGAAATGTGAAAGAAGCGAAGAAGTGTTCCTGTGAAACTTGTATATGAGCTTGTGTATTGGCTTTTATATAAAAGCTCCCATGTTCCCTGGTTTTGCAACACCGGGTGACTTGTGAGGTGAAAACAGGCACATCTGGCTACTTGCTGCTGGCATCATAGCTGCATATTTATTGCAGCTCTGAGAAGTAGAGGGCTGGAAATTACCCCTGCTGCAAAATTAAATTCAAGGCAGAATGTTTGCAATGGATTTCTTCAGCTTTTCACAGGCAATTTCATTTTTATGATCCTAACAGCAAGATAGTAATAGTTAAACATATTGGCTCAGCCCAGGCTGTCTTTTCAGGGAGGTTCTGTGTCTGCCCTTTCACAAGAGTCACACTTTTCTGCTCTGCCAGTTGATGAAGTCAGGCAAGTGTAGAGCCAGATGACAACAGGGGTGCTGGACATCAGTCCAGATGTATTGTACATTGGCTTCTTGTGCAGGGTGGGTGGACAAATGGCATTCCACAGTCAGATCTACAGTTCTGGTTCAGGAGCTTTCCTCACTCATTGATGGATTACTGATTGCTCAGAGCTAGTACTCCAGATGCACATCAGAGCAGCCTATGCATTTATGATTTGTCTCTGGATTCATTTGCTGATAAAGGACTTATAACTTTTGATCTTACTGTTTCTTAATATCTCTAAAAGTGTAACACTCTTCTGGCTCATTGTTTGAAAGTGTGACCTGCCTGTCACAAGCTGTGAGTACCACTATTGTGATGTTGCTCTTGTAGCCTGAAGGTCCTGAGCTGCTGCCATCAGGTAAGAACCATCATAAATTCCTTAGTGAGACTAAGAAGTTCGTGCCCGTGCACTAATAATGAGTCCTCCTCTTGCCTCAGTCAGAAAACTGGAACCACTGCTGGCTACTGTCATCTTTCCAACACTTCATAAGCTCCCTCCCATGATCCCCAAGGGAATTTTAGCTCAATGTTGTAGGAGCTCTGACCATGTGCTCTGATAATTTTGCATGTATCTGTGCTAATGTCATCTCTAGCCAGCATCACTGGCACTGTTAATGCTTTTTTTGGTGAACCGGTGCTAAAATTAGAGAGCAGTTATACAAGTCTACATGAGAGACTGAGTTTTACTGTATTAATTCCCCGGGAAATCAGAATTAAAAATCTGATCTTAAGCTGTAAAAGTCTTGGGACTGACGTCTGTGCCCATTTGGCTGCACCTGTACTGACTGTATGTCTACCCAAAGAATATTTGATTAACAAGCCTGTGGACACTCACACAGCATCTCCCTGCTTAGTTTGAGCCTGTTTCCACAGTGCTTCCCTGAGGGGCATGCAGTGGAGCTGGCTTTGCCTGTGCCTTTCAGTTACTCCCAGGAACAGAGAAAGGGTCTTGGTCCCCTTTACTTTTTAGTATAACTGTAACCTCTGATGGAGTTACTGCTGACTTGCTGGCATTACATTTCCCCTGAAGGCCAGGATCCCAAAGGTTTCATTTGAAAAGGCAAAATGGTGAAATGATGAATCATTAAGAAAAGACAGGATATTTTGTGTGATGTCCTTAGTACTGGTTATTTTTTTATGCTCTACTTTACAAGTAGAGTTCTTGGGTTATGCTGGGGTAAAGCAAAAGAATCTGTTCTCTTATATTTGTTAAAATGCCAGAAGAGTCAGTTCACTAACCCAGACTGAGGTAGAGCTGTGCAGACACCTGTTATCACACACCATGCACATTCCTAATAACTCTTGTCATGGCAAGAGAGAAAACGTTTTTCTTTCTTTTGTTTTAAAACAGAAATATGATGTTCAGCTGCCCTGGTACAGTTTTGAGACTTAATTGTGTGTGAATAAGTTGGCTGAGAGTTTGACAGCCGAACCCAACCTGCAAGCTCTCTGGCAATAATGTTAGCTGTGTCAGCTGGGTGCCCTATTAAGTAAAGGTTGAAACAAAAAAGAAGTGTCTTTCTCAGTGCCACTCATTAGCCTTTCTTCTTCCCTTCTGACTGAGGTATTTCCATAGGCAGCTTTCTTGTTTGTAATCCTTGTTTTGTGACTGTCCCTTTCTGATTTAGTGGTTAAATTTTTATTGTTGTCTTTCACATTGTGTTATCCGTAATAATTTCACCTGGTTTCTACTGTTTGTACACTCATTTGTTTTTGAAATCATTGAGGAAAACATGATTGAACCAAACTGACTCATTATGCTTTATGTCTCTGTTTTACATTAGGATATTTTGTACTTGTGTGTAATATCCTGACCACCTACAATTTTTTTTCCCCCCCCCCAAGGGACCTTTCTGATTGGTTACTGAGTTTTTTTCTGGGCCTTCTCAAGTTTAATTCATTTGATTATGAGCTGCCTGACAGAACTGTGGACAAAAAAGTCCATTTTCCCTCTTGCTGTCTGGAGAAAGTGTCCAGGGCAGAAGGGTGAGCATGCATGGGGAATTAAGGACATGTGATCACTCTGCTTCCAGCTTCTGCTGTGCTACTTATTTAATTCATTGGTATCCATCCACCTGGGACCTCCCTGGTTAGCCAGGACTGCTGGTGAATGATGGAAAGTGAGCATTTCTGCCAGCTCCCTCAGTACCTTGGGTGGGTCCCACCTGGCCCCATAGACTTGTGTGTGTCTAAGTTGCATAGCAGGTCACTAATTGTTTCCCCCTTGGATTATGGGGGGCTTCATTCTTCTCCCCATCCCTATCTTCTAGCTCAGGAAAGATGCCTTACCATTGTAATAGGCTTCTCCTCCCACAACAAAAAAAAAAACAAGGCTTCTTTGCTAAACTTCTTTGCAAAGCTGCTTCTTTTTTTGGTAATACTTTGTGCACAATAATGTGCTAATCCCCATGATGTTCCTGTTTCCATTAGGGCCTTTTCTTGCAAATGTGAGGGCTGTAGCACCTGCTAAACTTGTGACTCAGTTCCACAAGCAGTTCTTGGTCTTGGAGGTGTTGTGGATAGCATCACTGGTGCTCATTTGAATTGCCCAGTATTTAGTAGATGAGCCTTAGAGGTGCTTCTGTGCAACAGATAAAGGCAGATTGTGTGTCTCAGGATGTCACACTTATGTTCACTCCTTATTTGCTCTTTAGGTTGGTGGCTTTCATCTATATAGTCCTTAGAAGAAGTAGCTTTTCCTCATCTACTAGAGGTGATGGTCTTGATTTTGATTTGGGCAGCTGGTAGTCTGAAAAGTGAATTTTCTATTAGTAGGACAAATCAGTCACTTTCCATCACTGTTGTACTCAATGGCTTGTGTTGGATGGCAGGTTACCCTCAGGCTTCCTGAGTGTTTCTTGAGTCACTGGCATCCCTTTTCCTAACTCTTGCATCTTCTGCAGAGTGTGATGGGCATGCCCAAGCCTGATCTGCTTTATTGAGATCCCACAAAGAACTTAAACTTTCTCAAATAAAAGCCCCCAGAAATGGTCATCTTCAGGTGGCTACTGGCCCCTTATAAGTAACGAGGAATTGCACAGAGATGTTGGCAGTGACCCCTGAGCATAATAATTTTCCTTTTTCCTAAGGTCTAGGCTTGCTAACAACTTATGGGCATTTTTGCACAGCAGTGTTTTAGCCCAAGTCTGCCAAATAGGATGTCAGCATAGTAGCATATATATAGGTATGTATATATATAAACAGTCAAATTCTGTACTGTTAAAAATCACAGCCATGCCTATTACTCCAAATAAGCAACACTCCTTACTTTGTTTCCTCCTTATAGCTTTTGATGGTTAACTGTGACCCCTGTCTCTTCCTGTCTCTAATTTTAGTCTATGGCCATCTCAAGCTCATGGTCATGCAATGTCACATGACTGTGGCCTTAGGTATGTCCTAACTATTTGGAAAACTGTGAGGTTGCTTTCTTTTGGTTTTTGTTCTGAAACATTTGCACAGTTGTACAGCAGATGGTGCTCTACTTCCCCTTCTTCTCACAGACGTATTGTCATTAGCTAAACTTTTCAAACCAAGACTGAGGATTATTAATAATCTTTTCTGCAGTGGCTGAACAACTGAAGCTACATATTTTCCGAAATTGTTTGCTTAACTATACACTGTTTTTGTTTTAAGGAGCAAGAAACCATAAAGTCTGTTTGTGGGTTAATTTACAACAGCAATCTATCTTCCCTGTGCAGCTAGAGCAGAACAATGTCCTACATTTATTAAGGGATTCTTTCCATGTGTGCAAACCCAGTATTTGTTTCAAATGGGTAACTCTTCACTAAAATGAATGAATCCTAAAAGAAAATACAAGTTGAGCTTAAGCATGAGATCAGTGAAACTATCAGAACCTCTAAATAAAGGAAACAGTTTCACAGCTTAATTAGACAAAAAGGTTTATCCAGCTACCTAAAGTTGGATGAAATAAAGTATTTTCTGGTTTTATGCTGAACAGTTGAATTCCTGCTTTAGCTCTTTTGGCTGTTTTCTGACACCCAGTTAGCCCAGGCTTTTGGGGTCTTGGTTCACAAGTGATAGCTCTTAGCCAGAAGTGGTGTTGAAAAAGTCAAATCTGTTTAAAGGCTTTGGTAAGAAACAGTGCTGTAAGCTTTGAAATATTGCAGACAGCAGTAATACCATAGTAATCTCCAACAGTATGAACAGTCTAAACAGACAAGCTTGTATAAATTGACCTAAAACCAATCAGGTAGGAGAACTTCACTAATTCAAACTAATAACTCCTTGGGCTGTATCATGGATTATTGGATGTTGCAAATTAGGAAGGAAATGCATGATGCAAAGCTCATGGAAATCAAAGTAAACGCTTCCATTGATGTTATCATGCTTGCATTATCCCCTTACATGGATTTCCATAACAAAAATACCAAGGATACTGAAGCACAATAGGTAATTTACTTATTTTGACAATTTGGCTCTATTTGTTGTCATTTATGACACCTATTTCACTCTGTGGCATTGTAATTGATACAGATGTATTGCTATTTATGTTGTTGTAGATCTAAGAACAACCATTGATCTCAGCCCATGGTAGCTGCTGGACAAACAAACCCAAAGGACAGTCCATGACCTTAGTTCTCAGCATTTTGCCAGTGTGAGGCTGTCTTATGAACAGTTTGTTGTTGATAATTGTTTTTCCAAAGTTCTGTGAATATGTGTAATATTTTCAGACAGGTATCTCCACATTTGTTTAATTTAGCAGAGCATACATATCTTTTAAATAGATCCAAAGTGACTACTTCTGTGAGAAGATTTTATTTTCTAAAATAAATAGATGCTTTTTGGTTTTTTTAAGGTGAGAGGAAGGGTAGTATGAAGATCATTAATGAGAATAGTATCAAAATTTTTGTCTTTTCAAGACTATGAATACAATTAATAACTTTGTTTTTCTGCCTTAGAAAGATGTTTTCCCAAGCTGTTACCTAAGAAATTTATCTTTGGGTTGATGGAAACTGAACTATTAAATATATAGGTATTTTGCCATGTGTTTTATCCCTGAATTAGAGCTACAAGGAGCAAACCATATGGAACAAAAAAAACCACAAAAACAAACAAACAACCCCCCCCAAAAAAAACAACACCCAAAACCAAACAAACAAAAACAACAAAAAAAAAAAGAGAGAGAGAGAAATTTCTTTCCTATTTTCACAAGTTTTCATGTGTAGACTTGTAATGATGAGGTGGCATGTTACACCAGTGTATAATTTCCATGCTCTGGGGAGCCAGGACAGCTGACTTAGGCAACTCGGGTTAAGGTAAAGTCAGTCTGGCTTAGCAACAGAAGGAGAATGGGGAAAGAAACATGACATTTCAGAGTAAGGGAGGAAGCAGAAATGAATCGGGCATCGGGTTCACTGCAGGGGGTTCAAAACTGGGACTGTAGGGGCCTGGGCTCTCCCTGCTGCTTGGCCTCAGTGAAACCAGCTGAAATACAGTAAATGTTACATATTGCATAAACAAGCTGTACCATTGGCCTCAAAGAAAATGCTAAATGATGGATTGCTTCTGTCACCCACAAATTAATTTTTGTGGACACAGAGAAGAGGCCCCACTGAATTCAGTGCCAGTATGCTTTAATCCAGTGCAAAGTGCGATAACTCTATTCCTCTTTCCTCAGCTGATCTGATGAAAATTAACTTTCAACATTCACATCTGATGAAATCACAAGCTAGAATTATGTGCAAGCATGAAAAAGATGACACCTTATTCCATAAATACATACTTGGTAGTAACTTTCAAATTATGTTAACAAAGTTCACACAGTATAAGTCAAATCCCTATCATTAAGAAATGGTATTTCATAAGAAAGCTGATAATAGGATACAAAGATTCTAATATGATTAGATGATGACTTGTTAATGGGAATTCTTTTTTTGTCATAACCAGTGATTTTCAGTTTACTCGAACAAAGAGAATCTCTCTGATGGGAGACAGTAATATAATAAAAATCTGGGAATGGTGTAAAACAATTAAACTGAAGATTCAACACTACAGTCAATTTTGTAGATCCAGGATGATTAAATTTTAAGGACATCGCTGGGGAAAGCAAGGCAATTCTAAGGCAGAGCCAATACCACTGCGTACCACCTATCTGTCAAAGCCCCAGTCATAAGCTTTGCTTCTATGGACATACAATGTCTCTCTTTAAAAGCATTGCTAAAATAAAAACAAGGCTTTATAGGAGAAGGTTTCTGCCTCACAGAGCAAGAGCTGTGGCTGGTGGTCCAACAATACTTCAGGCAACAGCAAAGTTTTAGAACAGCTCAATGTTTAGTCTTGCCTATCTTTGTTTGAGTATAATAAATCAAATAAATACTGAAAAGACAGATTTTGTTAGCAATTTTCATCTATATTTGTGCACTGGTAGCATAACAAAATGTTTGTGAGAAGAAAGAAATGTACCTTCAAATTGCTGTAGGAATGCTTACCGTTCTCTCTCATGTCCCATTGCAACACCAACTGGGGCTCAAGCTATGGGTTAAGAAAGGGCTTTTTCTTTACAGACTGGACACACAAATAAGGTTGGTACACTATTCTTCATCAGTGGAAGTTAGCTGCACTAAGGATACTCCTTTCATTAATTGGCTTTAATTAGGAGAAGGAATGTCATCTAAATTATAGGTCTTCAGTCAGGAGCCCAAATATGATTTTTAAAAGAAAAACACTAGTCACTGAATGTCAAAGCTGTGATTAAAAAGCAAAAAGCTGACATGGATACTACTGTAATAAGGTATGTCTCAGCAGGAACCCACTGCCACTGTCAGCTTTTTGCAGTTTTTGTATTGCTAATATGATACAAAATGCACCACTAGGAATACAGTTGCATATCAAGCTCTATTATTTCATAAATTATTACCATATTACCCTCTGAATGTCCCAATGAGTACAACAGCATCAAAATATGATGTAAAAACAATAAAACCATGCAAATAGCAATTATTGAGCTGTTAGATGTGTAAAATATCTTTTTTTATTTCTTCATTTTCCCTTATTTTTATTCTGAATAAATCAACAGTTTGCAAATGATAGGGTCATTCAACCACCTCTGAGATACTGTTGCTCCTGAATTGGAACAGGGTAGCTAATTATTGGGAATGCAATGTGACAGGTTTTAAGAGTGAGTAAACTGGAGAATGACTTTTGATATTCAAATTTGCTCTCATCTTGTTTCCATATTCTGCTGCTGTCACTAACGAAGGAAGATGTGAAATGCACTTGGAAGGGCTGAGAACTCACACATCCTGTTCCTTATCAATGCTCTGTCTATGAGCCAGTTGGAGTAAGCAGAACTTTGCACAAGGAAGATGAAAAAAAAAAAAAAGTAGAGGGAAGGTCATATTCTCTTGTGTTTTCAGGAAATTGCTGTGGACAGAATTGTAGAAGCCATCAGCTTTGCATGAGGAAAGAAGGTTCATCAGTCAGTGCTTGTGTCCTTAGCCAATCAGTATTTTCCAATGGAGAAATACTTTATCATAAGATTTATGACTGCACCATTCATTCAGAATAATGTTAATAAAACCAGGAAAGTTAAGATTTATATGATTTGTCTGAAGGTGAGAAGTTTTATTTAAAACTGTGTTAAAGTTCATTTTGGAGATACTGACTCATCTTTACAGATAGCCACAGAATACAAATAATGTCCTGGCAAACAGTATTAATAATGTCTTTCACAGAGATATTAATAATTATAGTTTATATGGCTACAACTCAACAAAAAAAAAATGTTCTCATGGTGTAATAAACCAAAGTAGTAAGCTCAACTAGTTTATGACTTCATTAAAATGGTAAGCTATAATTGCAACCTTGCAATCAGCAAATGCAAATGCTCTATTTGTAGCACTGCCAGTTTTATTTTATGTGTAACTTTTTCTTCAGAGAAAAGGAGCTTATCCTATTTTTCTTGGATTTCAGTGCACTGGAAGTTTATTCTTTGGAAATACACTAAAAGCACAGACATGGAATTGGGATTATAAAGCATCTGATGCACTTTTTGCACATTTATGATATGCCTTAAGCAATAGCTCTGGTTGTAAAATACAAAAGGGCTAAAAAGAATGTAGTTGTTATGACAGTATGTGTGTCCAGATTGCAAGCCAGGAAACTGTCACTGATAGTTGGGGTATAACTGACCACAATGTATGATAAGCACATTATTGATTGATTAATGTGACCTAGTTGTATTTGAAATGTCAAAGAGGAAAATTGAGTTGTCATTTTATATCATGTTCTTTTTCGAATAACAGATAAATACAACAATTAATGACTTTTCACTAAGGTTATCTAAAAAATTTAGGGAATATTAAGCATGACATTATTCACAGTCATCATAGGTGAATATATTATTGATGAATATTGATAAATCTTTGCTTATATGAAATAGGCCCCAAAGAAGTTGGTAAACTTATATAATGCTTTTTAATAAGGTATCTCTTATGATTACATTTTTTTATTGTCTAACAGTGATTGACTAAACTCACTAAATTCCTTTTTCAATTTAGTAAGGTTTTATTTGTACTCAGTCCATGTCAAACTGGGATATTGTTTTAGAATGTTTAAGTTTGCTTCTGTTGGAGTGCATTGTAAAACTCCTTTTGATGAGAAAAGGATTGAGAATTGATCCATGCAGTGCCTTGTTACTATTTCCCACTATTTACCCAGAAGAACCTTGAATTTTCTCAGGTAGTTGAAAAAATGCTTTAGCAAATGAATTTCCAAAAAAAACCATCCTCAGCCTTGAAGTAAATCTCAAATAGTCCTCCAAGCTATTACAGATAAAACAAAGTCAAAAAGCATCTGCTGTAAGATACTGAAATGTTATCACTAACCATTTATCTGAAGTATACCTGTGAAGGGGGCTGCCTGTCAGTAGAAAACTTTTCCACCAGAAAATGCAGCCTCATCTCAGTCTCTAGCATTTTGTAGGAAAAATAAAAAAATTAACTGAATTGTTTCAAATTTCATATTTAATTTTGGCAAATTTTTAATATGTCACATCTTCCAGATCAGATAGTGTTTGGCTTTCCTAGTAATATAGTGAATTAAGTTGATGGTGCTATCTTATGAAGTCCTATAAAGTCCTTGAGCATCCAAAGTTATTTCTGTGTTTTGACTTCTTGATACCAATTCAGCCACAGAAATGGAAGATTCTTGTGCTACTTGAAGTGCCCCAGACTTGGACATGGGGCAGCAGTTGTGGCACTTGAACCTTGGGAGGTATGTACCCCCCAGGATCAATACTCAAAAGGCAGCTGGGATCCCCCAGGGCTTCTCAGATAGCATTGAGTGGCTACATTCAGGTACAGTGACTGTATTAGAGTGGGCTGAATTGTCCTTATGGTCATTTGATTGTACTGACTAAAACTGCAGAGATATGATGGAAGCTTGGCCACTTAGTTCATCTGTATCTGTGTATATATAGGCATCCAAAGCCTCATGTTTTAATCTGTGGCCAATTCCCACCCTCCATTATATGATCAAACATTCTTCAGAGTTGTATGGGTCAGTGGAAAAGTTTTCTCTTTTACCTATGATAATTAAAAAAATATTTTTGAATTTTTAACATAAGCCTTTTTAAAAACCTATGTCTTTCCTGAAGAGAGAAATACCCCAGAAGAATGCTGTGGAGGGCATGAATGGCTGGAAAAAAACCCATGCTGGCAATCATGTCTAACTGCTCTGATAGGTGCTGGCTTAGAGATGGAAGGCAAAACCTGCATGTGACAAGTATCCATTTGCATGGAAAGTAGTTCCAGTAACAGAGCAGAACATTATTAGGAGCAAATGTTTTACTGAAAGTCAAGAAAGGACAGTGTGAATAATGAGATCAGAAGCTCTCATGATTTTGCCTTTAATTTAGAGCAGGAAAAATATTGTTGTTTCAAGCAATCACATTTGTGCCAAAGATAACCAGCTCCCACCTTTCCAGCAAAGCGGGTAATAAAAAGATCAGCTTTCACCACTGTGGTTCATCTCCCTTAATGCCAGCCTTTGAAGAGAGGTGATCTTCTTTGCAAGGGTTAGTGATTCAGAGAATGAGGCAAATTTATCACAATACATTTTAAGTTTTCTTAGATTATCATTTTCCAAAGCAAAAAAATACTAAATACAAGACTTTCTAACTTGATCTCTGAAAAACAAAGCTCAGGGAGTCTGCCTTTTCAAATCTTCCTGAGTTTTCATGTGCTAGATCACACTTCTTTCTCAAGTCCAATATTATACAATTAACATAGTCTTGAGTCTTTTGTCTGGGAGAAGTTTCATTTTTTGCCTGAGACTGATTGTGGAAGAATTGAGCAAAACTTCAGCTTCTCTCAACCAGTTAGTGCAGCAAACATGGTATCCAGTGGCCAGTCAGCAGGCAGGAATCAGTGGTCGATTGATTAATTGCTCTTCTTATCCCCTAGTCTCCCACTGGGCCAGGAGATAAGTGGAGAAGGCATCATTAGGGTCCAGGAGTTATACTGTCTGCTAGGATAAGACAACACACTTTTCCTTAAAGTGATGCCTAAACCACAGCCTAGCCTACAGGGTATGATGAAGATTGTAGGGGTCACAGATACTGCTGTACTGGAATAGTGGTGGCATGGACAGAAAACAGGGATCAGCACAAAGGCCAGGTCTGTTACTCTGAATCTCGAATCACCTCATCATCACCCCTCAATCATCCATGGCGAAGTCAAAAGACCTGCACCAGGTTATTTTCTGAAATACTTGACTGCATTTTTACTTCTCAGCTTTTCCTGGTAATGGGATGTTTGTACACAAGCACGCATGTCGAGATGTAATCAGCAAATGGAGCATAGGATCCCTCAGGTGGGAGGGGGTGTCAGGAGGACATCTCATGCAGTGTCCTCCCACTAGGGTGTGTGAAATGACCGGTGGGAGCAAACAGATGCTGACCCTGCCTTTGAACTTGATCATCAGGAGTCCACCCACCATAAAGCTTTTTCATCTTCCAAAGAGCTGGAAAACAAAATCATATCTTTTTAAACAAAGGGCAACCAGTTGTCTCACACAGTTGTGCACTCTGGGTAACATTTTGAGCAAATGTTTAATTACAAAAGGATGGTGCCTAAATTGTCATAATTAATCTGAACCTGTGCTAGAGTTCACAGCAGCCAAGACTTTTTACACTGGTGAATCACTCTCATTGAAATACTCTGTGCTTAAATAGCAGGAAAAACTGCTATTAGAAATCTCTGTAATAGCTTTTATGAAAGCTCTGGCTAATTTAGAGCCCAATTAAACCCAGAAATCCAATTATTTCTGAATAACATAATTGCAAGAAAGTAACTAGCATTGTAAGTATGCAGTAGCTATTATGAAAGATGCTTTAATAAGAGAAAATCAGTTCTGAGATGCTGAAAAGATGTGTCCTTAGCTATCATAAGGATGGTCTGAAAATTTCAGAACTCTTCTGTTTTCTCTGCTCTGCACTAGGGGCAAGTGTACCCTCTTGGTGCACTGTAACTGTCATTACCTGCATATTTAATGGATCCAACCACAGAGCAGATAAAAGACACTAGAGGAGATCCAGTTATACAGGTGCTTGAATAATTTCTGTTGAATGAGACCCACCCCCAGTCAGTAAAACCGAACCCCTTCCAACCTCTCCTTCATTTCCTACCATAACAAAACACCCCAAAAAAATAACAACAACAAAAATTTACTGTGACTTTAGCATTAAAAATTATAAACCATGTTTGAAAGCTGACAATAAAGATAATGCTGGAAGTTGAAAGCTTTGATGTAAATAAGAAGCAGTTGATAATATGATGATATGGGCTTGGACAGAGAAGGGGAACCATGTTCATCTGGTAGCTACAAAGATAGATGTTCAGTAATTATTAGTTAACTGTGGGTGTAATTGTGAGCTTGATGATCTGCACAGATAAAAAGGTTGGAGAAAATAAGGCAGACCAAGCTCCTACTACAGACTGACAGTTTTATTGCTGGTGGGAAAAGGAATTGCTTATACACAGCCCGTGGCTTTGCTGGTGGGCAGTGGTAGAAACCCACCACTGAACTGCTGCCTCAGGAGCTCTGTGGCTGCAGTCAGTGGACTCATGGGACCTCTAACCTTATAGCACAGCTGCCTAAGATCTGCGATGCCTTAGTGAGGGTAGCACTGTAACATCCCGGCTGCTTGACAGCTGTCCTCAAAAGCCCTGATAGTAAGGCAGACAGGAGAATTTTTGCTCATCTTTCTCAGTGCTGCAAGAGACACTACCTACAATTTTGTGCATCAGGGATTTTGCACTGCTATAGATATGGTTGAGTGAGGAGGGGTTATGATGGCATTGTAAAATGCTTCATAAACCTAGAGACAGACCCTAGCTTTTATATTTCCACAGAAGTGAAGCGGAGGTAGAAACTTCCCCTAACCTAGCTATTTGCAGTAACTGTACATTGGTTTACCCCAAAAGCCAATTCTTGTTTAGGAGAAACTTCCCTCTTGAATCAGTTGGAGTTTTGCTTGAGTGAAGATATGTAATGTTAAAATTTAGTTTACTGTTTTCATTGTAATCTGTGTCCTGAAACAAAAGATCAATAAGAGCTAACCCTAAGGGAAGATGAGAGGAGGAGAAAGAATGGCCTACTGAAGGAGTAAGGATTTTCAATTTGTTATATATGTTAATCATCTCATCTGCTCACCCCTATGCAAACAAAAAACAATCAAACAAAAAAAATTTCATTAAATAGTTGGGTTCCATTACACAAATATTTGTCAAGCAAACAAATCCATTTGAATGGGAGAGGGCGGATGCAACGAGGTTATCAGCTCAACATATCTCTACTGTATATAGAGCTTTGCTCACAGTATCTCCCAATTTGATGAAGGCCAAGGTCATTCAAGCTAGAAGATTTTTTTTTTTTTAAAGACAACAGAATTATGAGCACTTAAAAAAATATCTGTACAGAGCTGGCAGAAGGAATTTATGATTTCAATTCTGGAAACATGATAAAAGAAATACAATGAAGTTTAACTCCTACGTGTAAATTAAGAAAAGAAACTGCTCATCTTCTAATAGTATATATGGTCCTGCCTATTTGGCATGCTTAGACACAGCAACTTAGTTTAATATGTGCTGGGAAATAATTGCCCTGAAGGGAATCAGATATATAAAATATAAGTCACTGGTTTTGCATTTTGATTTTTGTAGGTTAGTAGAGCTTTAGGATTTACAAGAATAACTTACTATCTACTGTTTAGGAACAGAACTCATGATCCCAATTTGAGACCATTTCAGTGCTACAGAAATATTTTTTTGTTAATGATGCTTTTAGCATGAGGGAATGTTTGCAATTTGCACCTGCAGGTGTCAAGACTAGATGAAGAATTTCTTCAAGAATGATCGAATTGGTGATTGGGAAAAGGTTATACAAACAGAGTGCATTAGCTTAGTATCCTTGTTAAAACAAACTATAGAAATTGTCTCAGAGAAATTGAATGATTTTACTAGTGCAAAGCATAATGCTTTGTGTGGTTGGAGGAACTCAGCCAGAATCCAGTTTCAGGGAATTATAGGTCTTTATAACCAAGTACTTTGTAGATTTTTTTTTTTTTTTTAATTTGGTGTTGTCATCATGTCAAATTTACATGTTTGAGGTATAATTAGCCAGTCTGATTACAAAAAAATCAACTATAATTTAAAAATATAAATTAACATAAAATGACAAGCATTAAAAGTTAATATCAACTCAATGTTCATTCTTTTGCATTCAAATGAGTCTTATTAAGTTATTAAGTCCATCTAAATATCGGTTTAATTTTCAACTAACACACAATGAGTTCCATAATCTGCCTCTCTCCCTAACCCTCCATTAGCTCTCTTGTTTCTATACAGTTTGTTACTCCAATAAACCATTTCAGAATTATAGTATTTCATTTTTCATGTAAAGCACATAAGTTTAGAAATACAGTTTTGATGCAAGCTAGACCTTTAGTGACCATGTGCTGTACTGATTCTAAATACACTGTTACAGCTCATGGCCTTTCTCCGAAATGCACAGAAAGAAGCAATATCTGAATTTAAACAAGCAAATCAAGACAATTGGTTTAGAATTATGATTCTTGGTTTTCTAATGCATATTCAGAGTGGTAGAAAAGAAAGTACAAAATTTAATTGTACCATAAAGCTGTCAAGAGAAAATATATATTGAATATCAAGCAGGATTACATTTCCTCAGTAGTGATAATCTGTGGAAAACTTTTTATTTAAAGAATTGCTACATTTTTTAATATTATATTTCTGGACTGAGAGCAGTTCTAATGATCTTGTCACTGAAAAAACAGTGACAAAATATGATGCATTTTGTTAATTTTCTACAGTAGGACTCAGACTGTTTCTGCGTACACCCTGTGTTACTCATGTCTGTTTAGTACAAAATAGTGAAAAGGGTAAGCAGCTCATGTAGTGGTTTCTATTTTTACAGCAGTAACACAAACCCAATAGTAGTCTGCAAGCTGCAAAACCAGAGAAGTATCAGCAGATATCTGCAAAGACCCTTTGGAGATTTTGTATTATTTATATGACAGAGAGTATAATCATAAAATTTATACTATACCACATTACATGTGGAAACTCAATTTATTATAATCTCTATTACACTGCCCGCAATTTGTTTTATGCACACACATGAACTCAGCCATTGAAGATATTTTTTTATCTTCATGCATACAAAATATAATTCCTGTATATACACCGTGGCATGTGCACACATATGTATCCACCAACATATCTCTGATAAATGGGTTTTAATTTTTTAAGTAAAATGTTTTTACCTCTGTAAATGAACATGCTGCATGGAACTGACTCAAATTTCCTGGAGTGCACAGAAACAATCCTGAGCTGACTTGGATGGGCTTTAAACTGAGTCTTGTCTGCTACTACTGATTTCACAAAGCTGAAGACGTAAATGAACCCATTAGGGAATCAGTAAGTTAAATTTACTGATCATGCTTCCAGTCACATACATTTAAGTGCATAGCTAGTTACTGTAATCAACTATGATGACAACTAATGATCCAAAACCATTAAAGGGAAATAATATTAATGATATTGTAACTTGTCACTGCACCAGCACTAGGTTTAAAGGAAAGAAGATACTGTACTCCTCACTGTGTCTCTAGGCATTTTTTTACCAAACAAGAGATTCTATTGTAAACTAAGTATTTCTAGGTTACTTGCATTCTTTTTTTCTTCAGATAGGTATCATTCCTGTACCATTTTTGTGTATGGCAGTATTGAGAAGAGGTTCTTTACTACCACTGCCTTAAGCTCAAAAGCACAGGATTCAGTTTGCAAATCTGCCCATATTTATCTTATCTGTCATTATGTGATACATTCCTCCTCTTCCCAATACAGAGAGATGCCAGTGGAGAAGTCGTGTTCATATTCACATCTACTGCTAGGTCTGACTGAAAATGGAAGGTGCAAGGGTGAATGAAAGCAGCCTCCACGATGTTGTCACAAAGAAAAAAAAGTCTGAGTGGAAGTCTTTGGTCCAGGTGGTGCTTGTATGGTGCAGATTTCCTCAAGCGTAAACAAAAAACCTCGTGAAATATTCGGTGCCTCAGTTTGGAGGACAAGATTATAATGAACTCTGGCATCTCTCTCCAGCTGCCTTTCTCCTAGCTGAAAAGTCTTCCCATCACCTGCCAATGACCTTGTGGATGACCTTTGTGAGCTGTGGGCGATGCAGTGAATATACCTGAAGAAGCAAAACCTGCTGACAAAAAAAAAAAAAAAAAAGAACAATTTAATTGGTGATGATCTGGAACTCTCTCTGACAGAGATCAGAATCTTCATGATAAGAGACTTACTAGTTTCACAGGATCATAGCATGGTTTGGGTTGGAAGAGACCTTAAAGATCATCTAGTTCCAAGACAGTTGCCATGCACAGGGACTCCTTTCACTAGGCTGGGTTACTCAAAGCCCCATCCAACCTGGTCTTGAACATTTCCAGGGATGGGGCATCTGCAGCTTCTCTGGACAAACTCTTTTTTGAGATTTGAGGTTTGAGAACCTTCTTAGTACCTTCACAAAGAAATCCATTCTTGCTCACCATTTCCAGACAATCCTCCACTCCCCATGTCTGTGAAGAGGAACACACACAAATACTCATTTTTTTCCCCATAACTGGATCTGGATACCTTTTTTTTTGGAGCTAATCTCCCTCCATGCATTTCAGCAAACTCATTACAATGTGGTACACACATCGTGTGTGAACCAACACAACACACTTGTAAGCTGGGAAAAGACTCCCCTTAGCTTCTTTAAGAGCAAACCACAAATCATTCCTAGCACAATAGAGATAGAAGCTGCCTTATTTATTAAAAGTGTGGTAGTGTGCTTGATTACATTTACATTCATAGTTAATTTTTGGCACTGCTGAACATATGAAAAGATAATTATGACAATGGTGCCAGTTATTTTTAAATGGCTATATGAATATACATTTTTTAAATGACAACATTAAGTGCATGTCTTTATCAAATGAAAAATGTATGTCTGCTATTCATTCATTAGCAAAAATTTGCATCCACAGTTAAATATTTGGCTTTGACTGAAAGAAGGCTCATTACACCTATAAAGCAAAAGTGCAGAATGAAGTGGAAATATTCTCTGATTTTTTGTTGGCAGTGTGCTAAAACAGTGAGTAACACAGCTGGGAGTGCTGAGGACTCTGAAGACTCCTAGTGCCTACAACCCAGATGTTGTTCCAGCCTTTGCTACTCCCATTAGCAGAAGGTAAACATGTTTGTGTAAGGGAAGGGGAAACAGACCACTCCATGTGTATGGAATTTTAAAAAACATATAACTGAAAATGTACGCTGAGATCCATTTCAAAGCATACTAGCAGGGCACTGAAAGTTATGTTCTGAGACTCTCTAGTTAAGCTTCTTACTTCTTAATCCGCTGTCAAAAAGATTTCTGACTGTCCTTTTGGTGTAATGCAAGAGTTAGAAGATTGAGTGATAAGATTTCTGACCTCTTTCACACATGAGGACACCTACCCAGAGGGAAAAGGCTTGTGTGTACTTAGCTTAGGAAGAGAACTTCATTGTTCAGTGAGAAGAAATGAAGTATGCACGTTTCAAAAGAGCATAACTGAATTATTTTTGACTCTCAGGCTGGCAGGCAAATTAGCAAAAGAGATGAGTTGAAGTGCGTAGGGTGGGGAAACATCATGCTGGAAGGCACGATGGAAAGTATCTCCAGCAGTGTGGTCTCTATTTGAAATTCTAGTTTTCTACTCTAGAGCCTCTGAGCAGCTGTACCTTAAAAAATGTTCTTCAGAAATCTCTTTCTTCATGTACACTGAACTGACCCAGAGCAGGGAAAGTTCTAAAACAGTTGTCCTAACACACTGACAGCCAGCATGCAATGCACCAGCACCATTGTTCAAGAACATGCCCTTCAAACCTTCAGTGATTTGTTGGTTTTGAGTTGTTCTATGAAAAATTTTAACACTGAGGGATTTTTTTGGCAAACTGCAAGTAAGTATTTTTCTTTGCCTCTTTTTTCCTCAGACAGTCCTATGATGTATTTGGTGCTGCAGCAAGACCCTAACATTGAAAATATGGTTTAATTAGCAAGGGTGAACTTCTCCTACATGCTGTCACTAGACTGTCTCCATGGTGATTTATTGGTGTTTTATTGGTGTAGGCCTGCTTTTATCACCAGAAGGATATGTGCAAAGCCCACTGAAGTCAGGGAGTATTAACAGGCACACTGAAGGCAAAAATGACGTCCCTTAAAGTGGGAGCTAGTAAAACATTTCTGAAGCTGTCATTCTGTGTGTTGCTGAGAGCTGGAACTTCATATGGCTAGGTGACAGAACAGACAGAACACATCTTTTTCAAAAAGTTCTTCAGAATTCATTTCTATATAGTGTAATGGTAGCAATAATAACCTTCCAGTGTTTTCTGGCTTACAAGTCACTTGTGGTTTTGATAGTGACAATCAATGACAATTGGATCAGCCTTACAGTGAAGAAAACCTTTACAATAGCAGCTAAGGGAAATGAGAAAAATGAACCATTCTGGTTCCTAAAGACTTTAAATCCTCCAAACATTTGCTTTATTCTTGTTCTCTTTTGGGGTTGAGTGAAATTCATCCTTGTTCCTGGACTTGCAATAAAGCTCAGCTGCCTGGGTGATTGCACAAGGGATTTGGAGATCAATTAGGATCCAAACCCAAGCCTGAGCATTCCAGTTCCTCTCTGCAGTAAGTGATTCTTTTACATGAAAAGGCAGAAAGCTATACTGTTGAAATCAGTGGCAAAACTCCCGCTGCCTTCAGAGAGGCTGAATTTAATTCTAAAAAGAGCTGGTATGTTTAATGCTGCTGAAGAGTTTTGGTAGGAATCTCCTAGTAAACTACATTTTGATCCTGGACAGCATCTTGAATAAAAATTAATTTCATTATTCAGATCCCAAAGAAAATGAGATAGGCTTAAAAATTATGGGAGCTATAAAAGCAAATAAATATATCCTTTAAAATCCATCACCTTCTGGCACTGGAGCTATTCAGACTCACTTGGTCACCTGCTCAGAATAGCCTCCTCACCCAAAAGCACTATAAATGTGTTTATCCTACAGAAATAAGGAAATCAGGAAGACAGTTTAATAAGTGAAAAAAAGAGGTAAAGCCAAGTGATGCAAAAGCAATCAATCTTCACCTCCCACTAGCAGACTGGTGCCCATCCAGCCTCTGAGCAACATCTGCCTTGGAAGCCAAAGCCCCTCTACCTCCTTCCTGTAACCCTGTTTTCTTGCTGAGCATGATGTTATACATCATGGAGTATCCCTTGGGACAGTGTGGGTCAGGTGTCCCTCCTGTGTCCTTTCCCAATTTCTTGCCCATCTCCAGATTACTCACTGTGGGGTGATGAGAGAACAGATTGGGAAAGAGAGAAATCTTGATGCTGTACAAGCACTGCTCAGCAATAGCCAAAACATTAGGGCATTCTGGACATTTTTTTAGCCACAAATCCAAAGCTCATCACCATACAGGCTGCTATGAAGAAGGTTAACTTCATTCAGGGTAGACCTATTACAATCCGACATGATGTTCAATTGTATTATTCTGGGAGTGAGCGAAGACTTACTGAAACCTTATTAATTCAGAATAAATAGCAAAACTGAGCTTTCTTTATGGAATAAGTAGAGGAGGCAATATTGCTGAACCCCAGAGTCCAATGATACCTTCAAACCTGGCACAGACATTGAGCTGGGAGATTTCAGGAGAGGCTACTGTATGTCTGGGATTTCGTGAACTAAATCTGTGCCTAGGTATGCTGACACATCCAGTTCACATCATACTTACTGCATGTGTGTGAACCATCTGTGTACTGCATGTGTCTTTAATCTGGCAGACCTTGGCATTACCAGATTACTGTTTAGTCAGATGAAGCTGCTCTGTAGGTGTTCCTATAAATTGCCACACCTGGAAGTCCAGCAAATGCAACAATCTCTTTTCTCCCTCAAATTCTTTCCAGCTAAAGTTTCCAGAAAATACCTACCATCAGCAAAGAGTCTAATATATGGTAGAGATGCTCTCAAGGGCATTTTTAGTTTTACACTTTACTGTTCCACAGAAATGGGTGTATGAGAGAAGGGGGGGTGGAATAACACCATGTATGCTTTATACATAGAAATAGTGGCTACTCCAGTGTTTTTACTAGATGTGCCAAATGTTCTCAACAGAAAATTTTGTAGCAAACTTTTGTGAATGTGTGTGCACACATAATGGAGACTTGAGAAAAGAATACAATACAACCTAGGAACAGGGATCATGAGCTTAGGTAGCTAGTGAAACCTCTCCTGGGGTCTACCACCCAGACAGGTGAGTGCATAACTGCTCTGTAACACTCAACTTGTTGATCAATATGAAAGATCTGCTTCATTCAGCTTTAGTGTAAAGAAGGGTGGGAGCACATAATTGTACAATGAATTCCCACCACTCGCTTCACCAGCACAAGCACAGGACAGCAAGCATTGGGACTCTCTCACTTTTTCCCATGCACTGCTTTTCCTGCTCGAGTTGCCTTGTGCTTATCTAAGTAACTTTGAGAACTGCAGGAAAGTCCTGCTGAGGACTGTGTGTGCAAATGCTGTGTACTTCCAGCTGCTGTGCGTGGTGGGGGAGGCTGTTCCTGCTCAGTACCAGGGGGAAGGTGGCAAAGAAAGAGTTTACCAATGGTTGCAAAGCTGTGGCAAGTATAGGGACGGATAGACCCCCCACTATAACCAGCATAAGAAATGGCCCTACATAGAAAAAAAGACAAGTTAGAACTAGCCAATAAAACACTACATGACCCTCATATAAAATTAACAGAGATACTTAGGAGACACATTGAAGAGTGGAAAGAGGGCTGGAACAGATATTTGGTCCTGCATGTACTCACAGAAACAGGACAGTGTTCTTGGGTTTTTTTCTTCTAAAGAGACTTAGGCAAGACAAATATCTGTTTTCCTTTTTAACTTCTGCTTTTAACAGAAACAGCCCACCAAACCCTTGAAAACTGGTTAACTGCTTAGGGTAACAATGACACAGTCAGAGGCAGGTTTTTCTTCCAGAGGACTCTGGGTCCATGCAGTGCAGAGAATAATAGTGAATCAAGGCAAGAAATATACAGCTTGCCTAAAAGGGCTGTAGTTCATTTGTTAGTCTGGTCATGCTAGAAATCCTGTGGTGCAGGTATGATACTTGCCATCAGCTTCAACACCTCATCTATGCTCACTGCTTGATTGGTCTGTAAAACCCCTTCATCTTGGCTGCTAGAAGTTGGAGGGGTTTTGTAAAAAGGCAAAGTGCAGACATGTAGTTGAAACTTGGGTCACGAGTCACAGGCAGAAGGAAGGAGAAACTGAGGTTACACAGAAGTACTGTATATCTCTTATTTTCTAATTTTTACAATAACTTTATTAGCATTTTTTCAATGTTTAAACACCATTAAGGGGATAGAAGAGAAAGGGAGAAATGAGAGGCTAAGATGATCCAAAAGTTTGGAAAGGCTAGTTAGAAAAACTCTTTCAAGCAGAGTTTAACATCACTGGGAGCAAGTTGAGGGGCAGCAGGTGACAGCATTTTTCCTTGTGGGTGGAAGTCAATAAACACTGGTCATGCAGAAAAGCAGTGCTTTATTAACTGTGCTGTACCTTCATCTGTTTGCATGTGATTTTCACACCGCTCATGAAAGTCCCATTTGAAAGCACTTTTCAAAAAGATTAAAGCTCATGAACATGCATTACTACTGTTTTGTACCCCAGGAGAGCGAGTTATTGATCCAGAAAAATTGGGGGTTTGATTTCATTGAATGTCAGTGAGTGTTTATTAACGTTTATAAACTCCTCTGGAGGTCCATGGTGCTGTGCAGGCTGCTGAGATGACAAGGTCCCTGCCCTAAGATGCTTATATAATGGGCAACACAATGAATGACATCGGCTAAAAAGGGTCACAGAGAGGGTGAAAGAGGAAAGGAAACAACAACAAGCAAAAGAAAGGGAATTTGTTTCATGAAAGAGCCATTATTTATAAAGCATGGCCATCAGGTAATTTGATTCCCTTTGGCTTTTATTCTGGATTTGTTTTTCATTCTGTTTTATTATGTTTAATAATCAGGCATGGGTGAGATAGTGCATAACACTAGAGCTGAGATTAATGATGAAAGGCTAAAAGAAAGCTGTGACTCTTGAGGAGGGATTTGAGGGAGAAAAGCATTTGGTTTTTCACTCATTAGAAGCAGACAGGCTCAGGCACAGAAGAGTTTCACACTTGCGTTAAACTTTAAATTAACCACATGTGTAAGTCTTTGTGGGAATAGGGGACTAATTGGGTAAATTAGAATACAATTAACTGTGCAGTCTGGCTAGTGCTAACTGACAATGTTTAAAGAGTGGAAAAGCTGATAAAATCCTGCCTAGTTAAAAAAATAGCTATGAAGACATTTGGGGAGAGAAGAAGAGGGACCCTTTATCATTACAGGATGAATGCTAACAACTGAAGTATAAATGAATTTGGTGCTCTGTATTGGTACTATAACCTTACTCAGCTATACTGATTTTTCTTCCAAGATCCATTTCAATTATTTCCTCTGAACTAAACCTACTGCTGACACACAGAAACCTTCATCATCCTCAGACTTCACAAACAGCTGTGGTGCCCCAGAGCTGGCCAGGCAGGATTAGCTAACGAACACCTTCTCCAAAATTTAGCATCATTTCATCACGATGTCTCCTGAAAGGTCCTAAATGCTTTTAATTCATTTGGGAAATTACTGCAATTATCCAAACATTATTGCTTTGTGGACATGCTTCCCAAGCATTCAGCCATGAAACAGAGCTAAAAAGTTATGTCAGAATTTTCTAAAAATATTAAACAGTTTATTCATACATGATATTCAGTAATATGTTAAAAATCAGCCTCTTTCCACAGTACAAATCCTCCACCTGTCAAAGATGTAAAAAACCCTCTTTTTCAAATATTTTGGAATCATCTCAAATTTGATGAATTCTTAAGAGAGTTCTTGGCTTTCCTAAGACTATCCATCAGAGAAGGCAATTTATAAATAGAGGTTTAATGCCTTGCAATGGCAGAACCCAAAACTTAACTTGGTCTTACACCATTTGCAAAACAGTGTTTAAATATTTCCTCTTTTTGAGGGATGACATGAAAGAAATGGACACGGTAGCTGAATTTGTTTAATCTTCAGTGGTTAACTGCCTTTCACAGTGCAGCATGTAAAGCCCTCTGAGTCTAAAGATCACCATCCATTCTTACATCTCAAGTCAAGGTTATAACTACCATGAATCTGAAGAGAGGGCTATATTCACCTGTATACCATATAAATCATGTTGAAAACAATAGCCATGACATGATTTAATAAAACACAAAAATTACATCATTTGACTGAAAGAGTTAAAATTACTTCTGTTATTTCCTCTGCCCTCACAGACTTGCCTTATCACTCTGACCAATCCAAACAGGCACTTGAAAATCAGTCATTCCAGTTTCACAGTGATTTTAGAAAAAATAATTTGAAAAAAAATCTATTTCTATTGTTTTTGCAGATTTTTGATAGACTGTTAAAAATGTGGCTTTGTCAAACTCCACATTTGACAACATAATCTTTTGTAAAAGTGGAGCCCTGAGAGTTATGTCTTAATGGTGCTCCACACTTACCTTATTGTGTATTGTCAGATGAATAAGGGATAATTTCAACAACATCTTTGCCCTGTCAAGTACTTACCCATCTAAAAAGTGTCGATGAAATCAAGGTGTCTCCTGCTTCACTACAGGCTGAGCAATAAAGGTGAGGGCTCCACCGCCTGCTCCTGAAGACTAGTTAACAAATGGAGAGGAGGGAAAATCTCCAGTTGTTCTTCTTAGCTTTTGTCTGAATTTTATGATGGTTAAAATTCACTTAAGAAGAGTCAATTCTGATTTATATGTACAAGATATAAAGAAATCCAGCAGCATGATTGATTATATAACATAATCTCAACACATTTGTAAATGCAATGTTCATAAATGTAAGCTGCTGGTGCAGTGAATGCTCTTACTTTAGTGTGCTTGTGTTGCTGTTCGAGTTATGTTCTTTTATTCTCATTTGTTCTTCCCAGTCAAATCCCTGATATTTTCCAAATTAAAGTAATATCTCCTTTTTTTGTCAGAAACTCTATTCACTACTTTTCGTTAGAGTACTTGCTATTGTACTGCTTAAAAAATTGCCTGCAAAAGATTAATCTGATATGATGTTGAATTATACGAGTGGCAACAAAAAGCCTGAATATAACCAATTATGTATGTTGCAGAAGAAAAATTCCTATGTGCAAAGTATTTCACCACTGGATTCAGCTACAGTGGGAAAAATCTTGTTATATACAACCTAAGTGTGTTCTCATTTTAAGTAGGGCATTTTCTTTGTTGTCAACAAATGACAAGACATGAACAGCTGAAGAAAAAGTAAAATTCTTGTCCCTCAATTTTGCAGTGATTTAAGGTATACTGAAATATTTTTTTTAAAAAAGATGCCTTTTCACAATAAACTTTAAAGAAAACCCCAAACTCTGACTGCCTTAAATAGGACTTTTTTTTTTTTTTTTTCTCTGGCTTAAACATCAGTTCTTAATGTGAATCCAAGCATTAGGCTAATTTAAAATTTATTTTTAAACTGCTGAGAGGTTTCTGTTTGGAAACAGCTGCTAAGCATAACCCTGTAGCTACCTTTAGCAATGTTTTATTATCTTGACTAAGCTTATAATGGTGATTCTCTGCTCTACCACTGACATCTTAATGGCTGCCTCACCAATACTGATGCTGTAGGAAGTATATGGGACTGACTTTTACATCTATAATGATATGGTAATGTGAGCCATTACAATGTCAGTGGTGGTTTATTGGCATTATGGTTTAAGATTATGAGGATATTACAATGCCATTGCAAACAAATACTGCTGTTCTTAAAATAAGCAGACAAAACACTGAGAAGTGCCAAAATAGTTGTAATATTAAATTCACAATAGCAAGGTAGTGTTTGCTTAAGGCAGCCACTACCCTAAAATTCATCTGTTAGCTACATAATTCAGCAGTGCACACTGTGCAGTCATCTGCTGGAGATTCCACAGCATCAGGCAGAAATAACAAATGACCCAGGGTAAATACATTTGCCCATTTTGTGTATTGTAGAATTCGGCCTAATTTTAGACTCTATCAGCTGGAGGATCGGAGCCTGCAGTCAGAGACTGACTGATACCAGGGAGAATTTCACTGAATTTCCAAAGCCAACAGCATATTTAAAAAAAAAAAAAAAAAAAAAAAAAAATTTTTTTTTTTTTCTTTTCTGTTTTTTCACTTTCAAGAGGAGGATGGTTAGAAGCCAAAAGAGCAAACAGCAGAAATCAGATAACATTGTCTGATAAGAGCTTTTGTAGATCAAAACAGCAGATCTGTGAACATGAAGTCAGGCTAGACTTCAAGCTGACCTGAGATTCACATACGACCTTGAAATTTCCAGAGGAGATTTGAAAAGCAGTTGAGAAAAGTCTGTTCTCATCAAGACCCTATTTACAGTCTTTCTTATCTAAAATCTTCCCAAGAAAGAGAATGAAAATACCATTTTCAATTTACTTGATACTAAGTACTTTCATTAACACTTTGAAGGAAACTTGGAGTAGGCATCATGAATAAGGCCTAAGAAAAGACCAAAGAAATTAGTTTTACATTGACTTCATGTGTTCTGAGGGACATGGTGCTTTTGGTCTCATAAAAATATATAGAGTCTTCATCTTCATAAACAAGTACTGTGACTGAACTAAACACTAAGGGAGAGGCACCAAGTGAGTTCCATGCTCCTGATCCAGTCCTATAAAAATTAATTTTTTTTGTGGCTCTGAGATGCCTTGTCTCTCTCAGTGGTTTCATATCTCTGGTGAAACACAGGTGTTGTGGGAAATCAGAGCTGATGAAACTATCTCAGCCCTGAATTTGAGGACAGGATTAGTTCTGCAGCATGCTCCAAGTGCAACAGGAGTGAAGGCAGCAGGAGACAGCAATCATCATGTACCGTGTTGTATGGTACAAGAGGCAGAGGATTCAGGTGAATATTTGATGTTGAGCCTAATGCCCTGTTATCACAAAGCTCTGAAAAATCCTGCCATAGAACTGATCATTACATCTTAAAAATAGCTGCTTATTATCTGTTACTTTTACTCAGAGGTAATACAAGAAATCCACTCCTCTCATAGTTAGAAGCCTTCTAATTTCTGTATGAAGTTTATTCAAGGCCAGTATATGCCCATTGTCCCTGGTCAGCCTTGTATCTGTGGAGATAATTCTTGTTTCTCTAGGAAACATAGATTCATAGAATGGTAGGGGTTGGAAGGGACCTCTGGAGTCCAACTCCCCTGCCAGAGCAGGATCACTCAGGGCATGCCACACAGGAACATATACAGATGGGTTTAAATGTCTTTAGAGAAGGAGAACCCACAACCTCTCTGGGCAGCCTGTTCCAGTGCTCCGTCACTCTCACAGTAAAGAAGTTTTTCCTCCTGTTGAGGTGGAACTTCTCGTGTTCCAGTTTGAGACCATTGCCCTTCATCCTATCACAGGGCACAACTGAAAAGAGACTGGCCCCTTCCACTTGACACCCACCCTTCAGATATTTGCAAACATTAATAAGATCCCCTCTCAGTCTTCTCTTCTCCAGGCTAAACAGTCACAGGTGTCTTATAAGAGAAATGTTTCAGTCCCTTAATCATCTTTGTAGCTCTTTGTTGAACTCTCTCTAGTATTTCCCTGTCCCTCTTGAACTGAGGAGACCAGAACAATACTCCAGATGTGGTCTCAGTAAGGCAGAGTAGAGGGGGAGGAGAACCTTCCTCAATCCGATGGACACACTTTTCTTTATGCACCCCAGGATTTGCAGACAAGAGTCATGTCACCTCTCAGCCTTGCAATAGCAGACTGCCATGGCCAGGCTTCTTCGCAACCTATCGCAAGATAGGCTTTCTGTCCTTTGTTCACTAGTGAGACCTTCAGGATTAATTTCCATTTCTGGAGCTTGACCCTGCTGGCATATCAATATAGTCTCAGATTCCTCTAGTGTCTTTTTATTGTCACAATATACTGGCACTTCACAATCACCATGTGTTCAATCTAATATAGCCAGGTCTTTCTTCTTCTCTCTTATTTCTAATAAGGGTGCTACCAGCTTTTCTAAGAAACTTTTTCTGTAATAGAATATTTTTACAGGCATGACTTTCATGTCTGTCATTAAATTCCCTCTATTACTTAAGCCTTCAAGGTTACATCATCCCCATGGTGTGACACTGAGTTCTGGACCTTTTCTGCAAAGGATGCCTCAGCAAATTTTAGAAGTGTGTACCTTTTTTTTCTCTGCCCTGTTCACGTATAGAATTCCCTGTGGCCCAGGAGTACATTTTCCTTTACAAATAGTGTCAACTCTCTTTCAGCTAGTTAGGTAAGCAATATAGAAATCTTGTATTAAAGTCTGTCTTTTACTCTTTAATAAAAAATTTTCCATTTGACATTGTAGCTTATACTTTTCTGAAGACACTTGCTAACTATGTGTATACTGTCAGTAAAATAACATACGATATCTAAGAGTTTAACATAAACTGCTAAGCAGTTGATATTAACAAGCTGAACTATTTTCAGTGAAGTGCCATATGTCACCATGAGACCCATGTGTGGACAACCAGCTCTAGCCATGTATCTGTTAGGAAATACATAGTCTTCGAGTTAATCAAGTCAGCAGTTGACATTTTAGCACAGAATTGTTTTGGGTATCGAGAAAATTTGAATAATATGGAGGCCCCACAGATCAGAAGCACTTTGTGGGTAGCCTGTTCTGAGGCTGAAGGAGGTGGTGAAGAAGCTTTTTGCATCATTCACCTGTGCTATCAGGGTTATCTCGGATTCTGCTTACCTTTTAAAATAGATATGCTTTTTCTAGTTTTTGGGTTGGGATATTAAAGGTGTTTCCAAATTACTTATTACAGCAGAAGTAACATCAAGAATAAAATCTCCAAAGGATACATAACATTACTTTTATATTAAGCTCACCCTCATTCAGGGTTACAGTATGGCAAATACCTACAGGATTTGAAGAACTCTGTTCAGCATGGAAAACCACAGCAGGTCAGCAGCTATTTGTTACTCACTATGAGCTCAGCTTTTGATTCTTTGCAGGTAACAGTCTTCACAAATAGTTTACCACCATCAGAAACGTTATGTTAGTAACAAAGAAACAATAGTGTTCATTGTGGGCTTTGTCCAAAGAAGCATGTGTGTATTGACTGAATCATCATAGAGATGACTGACCTGTGTAAAAGTATGGTCTACCCAAAGCACAAGAACTTTTCATGGTGGCTTGAGCGAGATCTGAGGATTGTGGCTGCAGGATTGCTCTGGAGATTTCTGCTTTGCAGTCTTGTTTAAAAAGGAGCTAAATGCTAGGTGAGAGTTTGTGAGGTTGCACTTTTCATCGTGAATGGATTATGATATGATTGGAAATTAATCCTGAACACAGGATTGTTCAAAAAAAACCCACAGGTTTGTGAGCAGGCATCAGTCCTCCCTTGTGTATCATGTTTTTCCCTTTGTCTTCTGCAGTGGCTTTCAGTTCTTTAGAGATGCAAACTCAGTAGATGTGTGGAAATCCATAGACATTTCCCATAAACATGTCCTTCTACAGCAAGTAGAAATTAGTTTTTCTTGATCATCTTTTGCAAACTTCTCTGAAGGTGTGCACAGACTCCTGGAGGGTCTTCTAATCACTGGCTGAGCTGGCTGTGATTAGTAATGCAAGTTATTTAAGTTACGGGTTTCTGGGTATTATGTGTAGCTGTACACAATCCCATCACAGGCTGAACATTTCTGTAATACTACTACTAATCATGAGGATTGTGGAAGAAAGGAAGACTCTTCATTTATAATTCTCTGGAGGCAAGAAAAAATTGTACCTGTGATACCAGCAGAACTGGATTGATACCTGCTTTATAAGGATGGCACAAGATTTTTTTCAGACTGATGGGTGCAGAAGTGCTGTTACAGTTACCATGAATCCAAGAAAGGAAAATTCAGGACAACAGCAAATTCTGGAAAGTGGAAGTTGTAGTTATTAGGAGGGAATTAGGCTAAAGGGGCATTGTGGAGAGGAGCAAAAGGAGAACAAATGTTCAGCAACGTCAGAGTCCAAGGATCTTCTTTCTGGTAAAGAAATGGAAAATATACATTCAACAAAATACCCAGTGCCACTTTGTAGTGTTAGATTAGGAATTGTAGCATTTCTAACAACCCATTTGTAAAAACATTTATGCAGCAAATCTCCAGGAAAGATGTATGGAAATGACTGAAGAAGATTCCAGCAAAAACCAAAAAGAGGGGCTCAGAGGCTAGAATAGGAAACCTACTGAGTGGCATAATATGCCTGGCATGTAGATAAATATGCATAGCTCCCCATCAGATCTTTCTCTTTCCCTCCATCTCAGCAAGGGGTAGCTAGTTATCTCACCCACTGACCTGTGTCTGTCAGCAGGCTACTTGGCACAGACAGCTGGGAAACTATTTCTTCTCTGCAATGGGAGAGGTGGATATGCTACAAGGGACCGCATGACACAATCAAATATATAGCACAAGCAGAAGTAAAAGCCTGCCTGCCATGACTAGAAACAGCTTCACTGGTTTCTTCGGTCCTTTTATCCAGCTGAGAGAAAACAGTCTGAGCTCTGTCAGCTCAGCTGGGGGCAGTGATCATCAGTGGCATATGCTTCTGGGGTGCCAGAACCCTGCCATCCTACTCATTTCTCAGTAAAACAAAACTCTGGACTTGAGAGCTTATGATCTCTTTGCAAAACCCCAAGATGTCACTAGCATGCAACCACATTTTTGCAAGCAGCATTTACATCTGGAAGTGTTGTTAAATTGTTCTGCAAACCCATCAACAAGATATTGCATGTAGCTTTTTTCAAGAAAATGAAACTTCCTTGAAAAAGTCAGCTAGCATGTCTTTTTTCCAGAGTGAATTGGAGAAGTTCAGTAACTTCAAGTATCTACTGTTTTAGCAGGTCTGCTCAGACTGCCAATGCCAAAGCTACTTGCAGGGATCCACAAACCTCATGAACAGGATCTAGCTTGGGAAAATATCATCTCATTTCACATACCAGCAGGCCACAGTAAAGCCATTGGACACTAACAATTTTCAATAAATACCAGATTGGATTAAATTCTAACTAGTGACCTGAAGGTCAAATACCTCAGCACTCCTCAAGAGGACCCTTGTTCTTATTATTCCAGTGGAGATTGTAGGCATAATCATATTCTCACATGGATAAGCATGCACAAATACATCAAGAGCTTAAAGTAGAAGGTCAGCATCCTTCTTCATCCAGGATATGAAACATGTCTCCATCAGAGAGCATGCTACCTGGGGCTGCCAGACCCTAATTCACCTGACGGAGAGACGCAGAGGTCAGGCTGTGATGGTAGTTGTTTTGCTTGGGCATAGCAATTACCTCTCTCCATTGATTAAATAAGGAGCTGAGAGTTTTAAATGTGGGTCTTTCAAAGCCTTCCAGAGGGGAGGACGCCTGATTCTATATAATTCTAATATGGAATGGCTTTCCAAATCCCTCAAGATCACCAGTGTTGCCAGTCTTAAAAGGAAAATCTCTTTACTGTTGACTCCTGAAAGCCTTTGAGAGAGTATTTTGAGGTGAAGTTGTCATTACATTAAGAGCATTCAGAAAAAAAAAAAAAAAAAATCATCTCGTCTGTGATAGCTAGCAATTTGTCTTGCTTATATTTTGCACAATGTCTTACTCATTGGCTGCAATCTACTCCACAGGATGATTAGGGAACTTCCTTTGGGACTTTGGATATTTCTTTTATCAGTGATCTTTTCTTTGTATTTACCTTTGGTGTATTCAGACAGCTCTGGTCTTTTAGTCTTTAGTTTGATACAGAATGCTGAGAAATACTTTGTTGTCACTAGTGAGCAGGGCTTTGTGAGACAGATGTTCCAGGAACAGCAGACCTAGAAAGACCCAAGCTTTCTATAGACCTATACATTTTTTAAGGACTAAACAGTTATTCCATATTGACTTCCATTGTTGGGGATTTGACTCAATAATCCGTGTGATCTCTTGCAGACATATGTTCCAACAGTCCCAGAAAAGCACGATGCTTTTAAACATCTGCTTCATGCCTGAAACAGCAAGTGCTTCCTGTTCCTCTCATTTTAACCTATTAATTATGAGTTTATCAAATACACCGGTCTCATAAGTCAAATGGCTAAAAATTCAAGTTCCACATTTCAATAACAGTATTAACTGTGAAGCTGGTGTTTAGTCTGGATGATGGCTGGCTGGTGAGAGCATTAACAGGCTGTGGCAAATCTTGTTAGCTCTAAATATCTTGAGAAAAGACACTAGACTGCTGATAATGACTGCTTTGTCAAGAATTATTGATAAAAGGATTTTTAAGGAATAAGAAAATCACTCATGTGAAGCAAGAGGGTATTTTTCCTCCTTAGAGCTTTCAGGATGGTTGGAGATGATACCGAAAATTTAGGAAGTGGGAAGCTAACACTGACAATCATTTAGTTTTAGGGATACTGAGTAAGGCAGCTGGTGTGTAATTGGGATGGAAGGTGGTCTGTACTGTGTCAAAATTCATAGTTGCATGATTCCTATCCTCTCTTCTTTTTTTCTAAGAGAAAAATAAGTACAGCAAATTCTTAAAATGAGAAGTTCAAATATTCAGCAATTTTAATTTCTTGAAGGGTTATGTTTCTCTTCATTGTGGCTACATATACCAAGAAGACATGTTACCAGAGAACATCTATAGTGATGGGGAAGTCTGGTTGATGATACACAGCAGTGCTTTTGCTTCCTGGCACTTTTGGGAACAATAATTAACCCCAAAAGCTCAGAATGTAAAAGCTGTGTCTGGAATGCAGCTGAAGGGAGCAGAATTGGCAGCAGATAGAGATCTTTATCTTCTAGAAGTTTTCCAACAGTTCCTACATATTTTACTCTTCTAGACAACTGTGATTAGGTGGTTTCTATATAGAAACAAGCAAAATACTATCTGAACAACCTCGCACTGGGCGCTGGAGCCCAAACAAATTCTTCATCCTTCAAGCCAGAAGTGGTGGGAGCTTTTAACAGAAACTTCCTGGAGAGGGAAGATGAAAAGAAGAACAAAGCTCCTCTGTTTGAAAGCTGGTTTAGATTACCCAAGGATTATGGGGACAGACACTGGCAGGAAGCTGTAAGCAGCCCTATGCTGCCAGTTCAGTGCCCCAACACACCAAAGAGCAGGGAAATGCTAGGATTTGACAAAATACTTTTTCCAGTGAATTAAACCAGAGATACCTCTTCTGTTTGATCTCTGCAGTTTTTCTCCACCACTGAGTTACCACATAGGTAGCATGTCAGATTACATTACAGAAAAATCAGATTATGTTACAAAGATTGAGGCTGCTTAAATACATAGTATTTGTATTCAGGTGAAATTATTAAACATTGTTTTAATCTATTAAAAGTCCAAGAGGTGGAGTTTTGTAGCTGCTTTTCACTATGGCAAGTTCTTGCCATTTGAGAAATGAAGTTTGCATGCCTATTTGTATTTCTTCTTTGATCAGACATACTCACTGACTGGACACAGTACTAGTGTAGATGCTTCTGTCAAGACATTTGTTCAGGATCTGGCAGCTGTAACAAGCAAGTCAAATGATTGAATGGGGCAGGGGAGCTGTGCTAAATGGTTAAAGCTCTCTCATGTCTGAATAACACTTGGCAAACACTGCCACACTCTTATTGATGTGCTTACTTACTTCCTTGAGTGTTACTGGGAAAGATACATGCTCACTGAGGAACAGAAGGAGACATACCTCATTTAAAGCAGATGTCTTGTTCTTGTTGCATGTGTTTTAACGCATTTCTTCTTGAAGCCAAAGAGCCACAGGCTAGCCCATATCTTCTGTATTCATCAACTGTGGATGGGTTTCTCAGGTAACAAGTTGGTTAAAGTTTTATCTTACTGTTTTTCCTTGCTTTCTCTTTTCCTGTTCTGTAGTTTAAGCATTACAACCTTATTTGTCTTCAGTGCTATTTCTTTTCATGAGAGGGACAGAGATTTCTGTGTAATGTTCTCTAGTGATATGTATGAGCAGGGACTGACTGGATTGGCTGTGTAACATACAGGAATCAAGAGGGAAATGGGAAAGCTTTCTTTGCTTTCAAAATGTTTAATTGTAGCCATGCTCTTTTATATTAACTTTAATTTTGCTGTTAATGGTTTACTATGCAGAGGTACCAGGCTACATTGTAATATTACAGCTCATTCATTGGAGGCCCATCTCTGCCCACCATCACATAGTCCCTGTCTCCTCTGAGACAGCCTTCGACCTCTCTCCCCCTCTCGGACCTGCTGAACAAAATGGCCATGCCCGTGGGAACACTGCTATGGGGCGGATATATGGTTTGTGAGCACCGTAGCAACGG
>JANHGN010016557.1:0-42676 GCA_024605025.1 Megaceryle maxima
CCTCCCATAAATGAAAAAAGGGGGGGGGGAAAAAAAAAAAAAAAAAAAAAAAAACACACACAAGACTACCCCTAGCTACAATTGCCTCACAGGCCATGTTGCCACCATCAATCCCCAGAAGCAAGGGAATTAAAGTGAAGTCCACTAGCCTTTCTGCAGCATCTCTAACCTACAGCCACAGATCAAAGCACCAACCAAAGCAGTAACTGAAAGATATGGTTTTGCTATCATTTCAAAAGCTACTTAACATACACTCATGCAATACTTCAGCTGAAAGACACTTACAATGTGGTTTGGTTTTTTTTTTTTCTGATGAATGGTTCATCAACAGCTGCTATAAAGAGTTTTTCCCACAAATGAATATTAAGGTAATGGCAGAATGTGCTCATGAATAGATTCAATTCAGGAGTCTCCCTGGAAAAGGTGAACATCAAGCTACAAACTACAGTAATGCAATTCTAAAACTAGATCTGTGATCATCTCTGATTCTGACAGGCTACTGTAATCTTAGAGATTTTTTTAAAAATGCAGAAAGCATGAATGCTTATGTTTGTCATTCTTGATTCTCAAGATTCCAAAGAAGGATGCAACAAAGCGGTGTTAGGTGTATTAGCCAATTCTCACCTCTGCAACTAATCAGTAACTCCTGTCTGACCACACAAAGATGCAATGAATTCATTTTTGGGCTCTTCTTTCATCAACTATCCAGGTTCTCCTCAACTGTAGTAAGAGACTGCACCAGAAATTGAACATATGCATATGTTACACAAAGTTTCAAAAGCCATAAGGTTGTGCTTTTGAAGGAAGATTTTTGCATGTACATAGTATAATAGTATCAATGTCAAGCCATTAGTTCAGAAGAAATCAAGAGGGGAAAAAGAAGTTTTTTAATAAAAAAAAAGGCACAAAAACAAACCAAGAAAGACAAAATAATAATTAATTTTTTTTTTTTGGTCTCAATACAGTGGCTCCTGACAGTCTGTTCAGGTATTCAAAAGGCACAAGAATACAGAGGACCCTTATTCAGAGTCTTTTAGGAAGAGGCAAAGAGTAAGCAATTTTAAAGTTTTAACAAAATATATCACTGAAAAACATAACGAGCCTTAGAGAGAGTGGCATATTACAACTTGTAGTCTAATCTCTCTCAACTACTCCTACACTCTTCCATTTTCTTTCTTTGCTAATAGACTGTAATGATGTAGGCTTTTCAGTGAAGTATTGGTTAAAGAGAAAAGATTACCTACAACTGAGACCTAAGACTTGGATTGTAGAGTGATCTCTAATTTTACCGGTAGGAGTTAAGTAACCATCAATTTGCCAATTCCAGCCCTGAGAAAGGAGCTTGCAAAGTTATCAAAGCAGTTTTGTCATCAAAAGAGACTTTATTCCCTAAGACTTGTTTCAAGTCGCGATTTATCACTGAGAGCAGAATAGCAACATGTTACGCTAGCTGTTTTCAACTATCAAAGCTAAAGACAAATGGAAACATACAAAAAATTGTTTGCTCAATTGCAATGACAAAACACAAAAATTTCTAAATTACATAAAAGATGCTTCAAAAGGCATAGCGTGATACACAAAGACATTTGCACAAGTTTAAACTGTTACCTCCTGGACATCCTCTGGATTTTTTCTTGAAACAATCTGAAAAGGAAAAAAAAAATATATATCTATATAAGCACTTGGATTTTCAGTTTAGAAGGTAAAGTGTAACATACAATGATTTGCTGCTGAAAGAAAAATCTGGAGAAAGGCAAACAGTTGCATGCTCTTCTGCACTCAGAAATGTTTTCATTTAGTATTAGAGAAGTCTAATATTCAAATACAACATGGTGAGGTATTTTTAGGAGCAGTCAGTCACTGCCATTAGAGAAAAAGACACAATCTAGGCAAAATGGCACAGAAGGCATCTCTCAAAACAAAGCTACATAGAGCCCATCCCCCACCATCTTTCCAGTCTCTTCCTATTAATTCATATTAGGGCCACATTACTCCCAATAAAAGAGGCTAATTAAGGCTACTTGGCTTAATATAAACTGCACATAACCTCACTACGAATGTGAAGCTTTGCATTTGCTAAGGCAGTATTTTCACTTTACTTACAGCCATCAAAGTGCACACGTCTGACTCTATCCTTGTGTATGTTTCTCCTTAAAGACTCTTTGCCTAATTAATTATAAATGACTTTGTCCAGAGGAAAATTGCAGTGAAAACAAGGCTTGGCTACACACCATAAAGCAGCCTGTATTTTGTCAGGATTTTTCTTTTTTTTCTTTAAATAAATATTGGTGGCAAAAGCCTTTGTAATCCAAGTTCTATGTTGGTCTTATAAACAGCAGTAAGAGCCATATCCACACAAACAAACACATAAAATAAAGACATCTTTAATTCATAACTGCAATCATCTTCTGCAAGTCAGTATATCCTTCATTATAACTCAGCCAAAGCTGTTTAACAAAATAATTAGCCTACTGTTAGCTCAAGAAAAACAGGGCATTCTCAGTCCAAACTGAGACTATCCACACACTGACACACCCCAGAATAATTAGAACTCTGAATAGGTGATGCATCAGGCGAGGGCAAGGAGAACCACGCTACTTGCGCCCCCGAGACCAAAACACCATCCCACTGCACTGCAAGCGCCATGAAGCTGTTGGTCTAAGATGGAAGTCACTGAATCCACACTTTCCTCTCGCTGACAATAACACACCCCTCACACCCCTCACACTCCCCACAAACTCGCTTTCTTCCTCCTTGCCATTTTTCGAGGATCCTCGCCAAGCCTCCCAGATTTCGCAACATCCTTTTACTCCACAGCCCAGCCACTGTAATCTTTCACACATTTTGAGGAAGACCAAATAGAAGTGTTACCTTCTCTAGCAACCTCCCAAAAAACTTAGACTTGTGAAGGAAAATGTTTTAAGTTACTTTTCTCGCCTTGCCCGTCAAAGTCCTCTTCTTCCAGCGTAGTCTACATTGATAAAACCTTCCTCAACTTTTCCTCGATCCTGAGTAATCTAACATTTGGCAACTTTATACCACTTTATAACCTTGGTGATTGTTGCTCCTTCATGCACTACCAGGCAGTTCATATGTACAATTGGTGAAATAAGGAGCCTGTAGAGCTGAGGGAAGAAGGCATCATAGGCATAGCTACACATCACAGAAGAACACCAAAGGGCACACATCAACTGCTTTGCTTTGCAGTTCACCTTTAGCTAAAGCCTTGCAACAGTTTTGGCAGCTAGGTAAGTCACCAGATGGGCAGAAGGAGACCCAGAGAGATGAGTAATTACCCAGCCAGTTAGTAAGAATCTGGAATAAAACCCAGAGGCCCTGTTTCACACTTGTTCTGATGTTACATCGTCTCCTATATCTACCAGCCATGCCAACTTTAAGTCAGTACATAATAATTTATGTGTTGTCCTACTTTGTTCTTCATATCCTTTTCTGAAGGTTAACCTCAGAAGAGGTCTGCCCCTTCCATCCAACCTACAATCAACCTAGAGACCTAGCAAAGATGATCCTATCCCCCAAATTTTCAGTGTACTTTTTTAATCCTCCCACAAGGATCCATGCAGTCAGCTCATTCTGCAAATCTGTAATGCAAGCAACTTTAATCTATTTTTAAAAGTATCAATAGGATACCCACCAATGAGCTAAGCAATGCATAATTACTACATCAGGCTCTGAAAACAGAGATCCTACAAGGTTCATCACCATCAAACAAAATGGTATTTCAGATTATCCTGTTCCTTGTCTAACCTGCAGATATCCAACATAACTGAGAAGATAATGATAATTAAATTTCTATTTAGTTATCTGAATTTTTGTTAGTGCCATATATTTTCAGATATGATTAGAGAACACACCTCACTTCACAACTTGCTCATGTCTTTCTATTCTTTAGCCTTTGAAAATGCATATAAAAAAGCAAATATCCATTTCATCTTGCCTGCACTTACAGTTATGTCACAGTTTACAAAAAAATAAAATATATGTTCTCCGCTATACAAACAAAAACTTCAAGAAAAAGCTGCAATAAGGATAAACCACACCTCAGTACTCAGAAGAGACTGCATGGGTAGCTGTGCCTTTAGATCAGATGTTTAGGACATGCTAAACAAGTGCTTTCTCATCCATGATTATCAATTTATCATTAGATTGGAATAGAAAGTTCCTTTAACTTTGTTTCACAAAGTATTCACACCAGGTGAAGGGAACCAGAAGTCTCCACTAGCACATAAGGAGTACCCTAAATCTCAGCCAAAAGGCTATTCAACACAAAGGGAAGATCCACCTCACTTCTTTTCCTGGCAGTCCCCCAAAGTTGCTGAGCATCCCATCAGCAAATACAGCTGTAGTGCTGTGATATCAACCATGGAGCCAGATCGCTGCAGGAACAGGAGGGAGGAATAGGAGGAGAGGAAAAGGGAGGGTAACAGCTATGTACCTTGAATTATTTTTAAATCATTTAATTCAGCATCTAACTCCCCAAATCCTCACTTCAAGTACTATGTAACAGATTACTGGATAGAGCCCTGCTGAAACAGGTTTTGTACTTCTACACTTGCAAATCCAAAGCATGCTTTGCTGCGTAAGAGAGAAACATTTTTTTCATTCTCCCTTGGAAAAAGCATCAGAGAATCTACAACCTATGGGTCATGAAGAAAGAGTGACATTCCTCATTAGTCAGCCCCAACCTGCTTTTGAACAATTCCGCATAAGCCAAAATACCACAGAACATTTTAAGTGGCTTTAGGCAATAAGAATAAAGTCACCAGAGCAAAACAAGCAGAAGTCTTTGCTCATTGCTATTGCTCCCTATTGCACTTACACAACTTAACATACACAGACTTAGCCCATCATGAGCTACTGCAGAAAGATGTGATGGCCCTCTTTTCCTCCTTGCCTCTATCTCAGGAAAGGCTTTTTAGATTAAAACATCATAGGGAAAAATAACTTTTTTTTTTTTCCTCTTAACAAATGCTGTATCTTACTGGACAAAAAAAAGTGTTTTAAACATGTCCATGTGTCCCATACATGTGTTTGGTGGACTTGTATAGATATATTTGACAAAAATATTTTTATTTTCATTTCACAAGTTGCACAAAGCGATAATCATAGCCAAACAACCTGAGCACTAAATAAATATACACACTTACAGAATGCTGTATTATTTGAATTAAGGGAAGGGTGCATACAAACATACATTGCTCTCACAGTCAGAATGTCTACAGCTCCAGTAACTACAAGATCACAGGTCATGTAAATAAACTCTATCCTTTTGCAACACTTTCTGATGCCCTTAATATATCCCACCATACCGGTGACCCAAACTCCCACCCTTCTTGCATCTATTTCCATGTATTTACTCCCTTTTTGCTTAAATAGAAAATCAGAGGAGAAAAGCAAGCAAGAAATTTCCCTCAGGAAACTGAAGGAGCTTGCAGCAAAACTAGCACTAAGCCAGCTCTCCCAATACCCAGCTATCTGCTCCAGCTTGCTTTCTTCTCCTAATAGGCCTCTCTTATTCAACCAGACCCCCTTCTGCCCAAACCGGGATGAGCCCCAGGCGCACAAAGCCCTTAAGAAAGGGATTGTCTACATGTTCTTCCACTCAAACAGCTCCGCGCGTGGGCGTGTTGTACCTATACACTCTGCTCCCCCATCTTCCCTCCAGAGCTGACAGCGCAATGGGGCAGGCAAGAAGACAGCAATTAGACTGTAACCTAAGAGGTTTGGGGGAGAAAAGAGGGGAAAAAAACGAAGGGGGTGTTTGTTTTCAACCTATTCTCGTACGCCTTGCAACAAACAGGAAAGAAACTGACAGTTTGTTTCAAAGCGCCTTTGAGGAGACCACAACGTTATGCGAAGCTGCAAGTTGGCAGGAGGCGGTCGAGGCTCAATTCGGGAGAGGCCGCTGTGTCCGAGCCTTCCTTTCCCTCCCCTCCCCTCCCGCCCACCCGTGTTGCTGACAAGGGCTTTCTACGTCGCTCCCGGCCCGATCCGCGCAGGACGCGCCAGGATCCCCATCGGCAGCCCAGCCACAGGCTCTATTCCGCACGCACCGGCGGCTTCCAAGGACCAAATAACAGGCAGACCGGGCCCAGGGACCTGAGGAGACCAGAGGCAGGGCGGCGGCCCCTCGGCGCGCCGAGCAGCCGGCACGGAGGGAGACGGGGCCGGGGCCCGGGCCCGGGCCCTGCCGGGCAGTGACTCACCCGCGCCGTGACCTTGTAGACGGTGTGCCCGCGGGGGTGCCGCCGCGGCTCCGTCACCGTGTAGAAGCGGGCCAGGTCCCCGCTGCGCTCCCTCGGGCTCAGCATGCTGCCCCCCACCTCAACGCCACCGCCAGGCCAGACCCCGACCGAGGCGGAAGCGGCGCCCAGGAACGCCCCTCCCCGCCCGGGCGGTGCCGGGGGCCTGGTTGGACCCGCCCCGCTTCACCGAGGGGAGAGCGGAGGGCTTGAGAGGGCTGAGGCGGTGTGGCTGTGGCCGCTTTGTAGCCAGGTTTGGTGTCTGGGCCGAGACCGAGCCAGCGGCGGGAGTCGCAGCTGGCAGGGTGCTGGACGGCACCCGGCCAGGCCCTCTCCCTCCTTCGCCGCTTCCAGCTGCCGGGTTTGAGTGTCCCCGGTTCCTAACGGGCAGCTCGGATGTGGCCGCCTTTTCCGGAGCCTGAAAGCCTGCTTGGCGTGGGTGAGGCCAACGTGTCATGGTCAAATCATTCAGGCACAGCCCTGCGACACGCTGGGACTGCCCAAGGTGTTTTGATAGAGGACACGGCTGTGAGGGATCCACGCTCGGCAGTGACCACCGAGCCCCTTTCAGTTACAGACACCCCACAGCCACTACAAATCTGAAAGGAAGAACTTCACTGACAGAGCCACACACCGCTTCCAGCTTGGGCTATTTTAAGATACACTACCCTCAATCTAAAAGCCTGTAATGCAGAAATGATTCATGGATTTTAAAGGGGAATGTTAATAGGAAGGCAAGTTTGATGGTTACTAAATTGCTATTTTTTTGTGTTGCATGTCTTCACCAGATAGTTTAAGTTGTGTCTCGACTTCCTGCACATGGCGGGGCTGTCGTGTGCACACAGGTCTGTGAAACACTTTGGTGTCAGGAAAGTTTCTCAGCCCTAAGGAGCGCAACTTTGCACTGCAAGACGTCTTCCTTTCATGGGCTCATAAAATTGGAGGTAATTCTACTTACTTGGCTGTAGTGGGATCTGTAGCAAAATAAAGCTACACAAATAGGGATCACACTCCAGATTATATAAACTGTTAAGATTATTTTCCTTTTCTATCATTGTGTTTTCATTCATATAATAGCAGATGTTAAAAAATCAGCTTTTCATTACCAGGTTATTAATATATCTGATCTCATGCAGGTCTTTTAACATAAAGAAAAACACTTAATTGCATTTCTTTGTAAAAGATGAGTCTTGTACTAAAGTTCATACTAAGCAAGTGTGACTCGTTTGGGGATGACTGAACTGCACCACAAATCTTTACAACATTCCCAGTTATAGCTATGTAAATGAAAGGTCATCTTCTATAATCACATTCACTTCCTGAGTTCCACATCAGACTCACTTCTCCAGATCTGGAAGCACAAGCTCACCATGGAGTCCTTCTAAGCAGTTTCAGCGTGATGCTGTTTGGCAGTGCTGCTGTAGTTTCACCCTATCCTTGTTCCTAGTGATTACAAGATTATTGTTACTTTTCATTTGGACACTGCTCTCACTGAATTTGTATCCCATTAAAATGGAATTGCAACCTGCATACCAGAGGCAATAGGTCCGCAAGCATTCAGAGTCAGGTACATAGGCAGGAGGGGACCAACCGTTCCCCTCCCATGGCTGGTCTGACAAAAAACATTTGATTTGACAACCGTGGAGAGCCCAGCAAAGTCATGCCAGAGGAGCCCAAAGAGATGTATTCTAGCATCCAGATACAGCAGCTTCTTTGAATAGTGTTAGCCCAAAGAAGTGCTGGTTTCTTTGAGAGAACACGATGACTCTTCATGTCATAGGACAGAAACAGTCCAAATGTGAGTTTTATAGCATCCTGTCTCTCAGTTTCTTTAATTATTTTGACATTGCCACCTCCTAAGTTACTAGAAAGATTCTTTATCCTTTATATCTCCAAGAATTGCTTGATAGGTCTGGTCTATTTTGTATGGGGAACATTTTTGTAAGGAATGGGGAAGGGAGAGGACGTTGATTCTTGGAAGCTCACTTGCCACTCTTACTTAACTTCCGAGAAAGGAAGAGTGTGTCTTTTACATCTTTTGACAAAGTGTTGGTACATCAAAAGGAGTACCGCAGAGATAGTTTAGTCTTGATCATCATTCTTCCAAGGCATGTTTCTAAGTTCTATAGCTAAAAAATACATATCAAACGCCATTAGATAGCGATCGTTTTCTTAGACCAATGATGATGCAGCTGGAAGTTTAACTGAAAGAGACTTTCCAAGAAGTCTTCTGTTTGGGCTAATTTTAATGTACAAATGAGGGAACCTAATCTGAGGTTGGTTTAGATCTGATATGAAGGGGTTGGACAGAATGATCTCAAGGACACTTTCTTATTCTCACCTTACCTAATTTTAGCTTTAGGAAGCTTGCAGCTACTCAGATGAAGTCGCATCACATCCAAATAAAACCAAACATCTGGCTGAAAATGCACTTGCTTAAGTGAATAAAGAACATTTTCTAGCATGGTATACTAATTATTTGATATATCACACAGCTTGTATAGTGTAATAGCATGATTAGACAAACAGTTCTGGTAGAAATTTGCTTATGAAGCAGCACTTGTAACATCTCATAAGATGTGGTAGTTTTGAGGTTTTAATGGTATAAACAGAAATCAGTGGGACTGAAGTCATCATTAACTAACCCTGATGAATTATATAATAGGTCTCATTTACATTTCAGTAGCCAGCTGATGCATCTCCTGAGGAAAAAAAAATCCATCTGGAAATGTTGTCTAACTCAAAAGTTATCAATTTGGTGGGAGAAGGAAGGGAGAAGAAAGCAGTAAGAGTACAGCGCAAGACAGTGAAGAATAACTATGTAACTCCATGGATGAACTGAGAAGGACAATAGAAATTATCAGATATATGGAATAGCTTCTTCATGAGGAACAATGGAGTAGTCTGAGATTTTTCAGCATGGAAGAAGGAATTATATGAGGGAACATGATACTGGTCCATGAAATCAGAAGTGGCATGGAGAAGATGGCTGGGAAGGGACTGTTCAGTCTCTGTTAATACAAGAACCAGATCCCAGTGAAGCTGGTACAAATGAGGTCATAAAACTAATAATAATTATAAAATAGTTCTTGATATAATGAGCGCAAGATCTACAGGACTCTTGTCAAAGGATGTTGCTGATGCAGATAGTTCATAAATTCAAGTACTCTGGGGAGAGAATCACAGTAACTAAAGAGATAATACATCAGGCTTAGGAAATCTACTGAGCTGAAAACAGCTAGAGGCAGAGAGAGTGTTTGCCCAGCCCCTGCACATTTCTAGGCATCTGCTGCTAACCACTTTTAGAAAGCAGGAAACTGAGCTCAGTGGACCATTGATCTGAACCACCATGGCTGTTCCTATGTGCAGTATAATCATTCAAAACATCCCTCAGTGAGTCAGTAGCCTGCATTCACTAGGAAGTTTCAAAAGCTCAAATGACTCATAAAATAATTTGGCTTCTAGGTACGAGTCAGAATTTGGAGATACCTGTTTTGAAGAATCTCTCTTAACATGATATAGCCAACTTAGATAAGCAAAATAATAATTAGAGGAGTAAGCAATCCACAATTAAGTGTTACTGGCTTGTTAAGACTTTCCTAGGTGAAGGCAAGAAATAATTGAGATGAGAAACAATTTGCATCATAATAATAGGTTAATCTTATCTGTTACACAATTAACTTTATGCTTATCAGTGTATCTTCCTTTTCATTAAGGTTTATCTTACAAAAACCAAAGCATCACCCCTTTCCTTTTTCCAGCATTACTACTGAGATTACTATTATGTAAAAACATTTGAAGTGACAGAGGAACTCGGGTGTCTTATGCAGGTTAAAATACAGAAAATAATGGCATTCTATGGGAAGACTCCCTCTGCTCCTAAAAATAACAGCAGTTGTTGTTGCTATAGCTATGGCTTAATGTCTTCAATCTTAGATATACATCTACTATGTAGGAACACTTAAAAAATATAAAAAAGAACAAATTACCAAAATAACATAGCTCTAGAAAATATACTCAGGAGATCTTTTACTACCCATGCATTATGCAGCTAGCTTTGCTCTCTTATTACATTGTGAAGAACCTCACAGAAAACTGATAGGTATTTTTACCTTTTATTAGTAAGCAACTTGTGTCCAAGAAGTGGAAAACCCAAAGTGGATTTGACATGTTGCCCAACTAGCACACTCTTAATATAACCACATTTTCCAGTTCCAGTCTTCCTTACCACTCCTGAGAAAACTTTAAAATTGATATTTAAAATCACAAGTAAAAGGAATGCAAAGAAACGGTATTTTACTTGATTACCATTCCTGCACAACATATGCACTATTCAGCACTGTCATCTTTCATATGCTTTGTACTACATTTCCCTGCAGTTAATAAAGCCAGAATTTACTCTGTCCTCAGAAGACCTCGGGAAAGCATTTGAACTGCTTATTCAAGCAAAAGAGACAGAGGATAGTTTATACAGCTGGTAAGTAGCAGTGGGTCCATCCACGGGGCTTGTAGGGCCAGCAGGTCTCCCACCCATCCCTCAGGCCACATCTCCTCCACCTACAATGGGGCAATAGTCACTTTGCAGAACGTCTTCAGTTGCATTTTAACTGGAGAATGTTAAAATTCTACCTCGAGAACAATAAACGTGCTGCTGCTGCCCTGAAGTGGCATCTGGATATAGCAGCTCTTCTTTGAGATGCTTTGATGGTACAGGGACACATGGTAATCCCAGGGAGAAGACCGCATATGGAAACCGCTGTGTTCTGGAGCTGGTGCTGCCCCAGGACACGTCGACAGGCGGCCTGAAGCCGAAAAAGCTCCCGAGCTATCCCCCGCCCAGGCCTACGATGGCGGCGTGGCTTCAGCACCGGCCTCCCGGATCAAATATGGCTCTGGGGCGCGGCGCCGGCCCTTGGACTACAAGTCCCAAGAGTAGAGAGGGGAGGAGCGCGGCCCGGTCCGGTCCCCGCCTGTGAGGAGTATGTAGAGGCGACGACAGAGGGTGGAGCTGGCGCTCCCCTGGGAAGACCCCCTCCGGGGGCAGCAAGGCTGCGGGGAGCCGATACCGGGGCCCCACTGGGCTGGGCCCAGACCCGGGCCCGTACCTGGGCCTGCTGGGAGGTAAACGGCGGGGCCGAGCCTGGGTCAGGGGCGGGCGGGCGCGCGCCGGGCCTCGGCTGGGCCCAGCAGCCGCCTTAGCGGCGTCGTGCGCTAAGCCGCGGGGCAGCCGTGAGGGCATGTTTGGCGGTAGCCGACCCTGCTCCACACCGCATCCCGGCGCCAGCGGAGGCCGAGGCGGCTTGTGCGGGGGCTCCCCGTGGCTAGCTGGCGTGGCCTCGGCGGCAATGGAGCTGCCCGCTGATGGACAGCCCCAAGCCCAGGCTGAGCGAGGGGGTGGCCGGGAAGCGGCTTGGCCGCGGGAGCACGGCCCCCGGCCCGGCCGGGCGGGGGAGGCCTGTGGGTGATTGACAGTCACTCGTTTTAAATACCTGCCCCTAGCCAGAGTAGGGCCGCCGTAAACAAAACGCAGCGCGGGTGTGGTGTTCTCCGTTTCTGGGTGTCGGTGTTTGTGGGGAAATACTCGCCTGGGGTTGGGCTGTTGGAGGAAGGGAGACTTTCTGAACCCTTTTGGGTGAAACAGGTGTTTCAGAAGCTTTTTGTGAGAGAATGATGCCTCTTCCTTTGAGCTCCGTCATTATGCCGTGCGCGGTGCCCTGGGGTGTCCTCCGCTTCTCTGCCTGTCGAGCTGCTTCTGGTGCGTCGAGGTGGAAAGTGCTGGTTCAGGACAAGCCGGTTTTGCTGAAGGTTGTATTTAGGCTTGTTCACTAGGCTGAGTGGCAGGTGGGAAGTTCTGCTTTAGTTCAGCTACTGAGCGTTGGTATCTTTTGCTTGTAAGCTCAAAATGCGCCTTATTTAAACAATGAGGAAGCTGAAACGGATTCATGTTACTCTGCCTTTGTTTCTGTGCTTTAGTTGAGAAACTTTTTTTTTTTTTTTTCTGGGGGTGGAGAGAAAAAAAAAACCACATTATTTTCATGGCTTTAATCACTAAGTTGTGGTTTTTACCCTCTGGAAAAGGAATAAGACAAATTTAGTCTGTAAGCTGATGCCAGAGATGCTATGAGAATTGGTACCTCTGTTTCCCTGGCTTGGTGGCATTGTGGTTTGAGCCAAGTCAGTGGCTTTTTAAACAAATTTCTGACTTTTTGGAGGAAAGTGGTTTTCTGATTCCTTTCAGCCTTATCAGTTATGACATGCAAAAATTACCTTTTGTAAGATTGTTCCACTGAGCATTCAAAAGCTCTGATAAGTTGATTCATCAAGTCAGAAAATAAACTGTAAACAGTTACTCGGATAGAGTTTGGCAATTAAATGGCTTTTGTAAATCTGAAGGGGAAAAAAAGATAAAAGATTGCTGTGTGAAGTCCCACTTTGCACATCCTTTTGATAAATGTTTAAGTGTTTTCTAAGTCTCTAAAAAGGTTTGAATATCTTGTATGTACTAACATGTAGAGAAAGTGTATCTTGTCATGAGCAGTATGACTTGCATCCACAGCCTTCTCCAGGTGGATGTAGTTGTGTGCAGGTACTGAAATGCGTGCTTTCTCTGGTAGACACTCCATGCTGCCCCGTCATGTGCAAAGACTGGGCAGAGACTGGATCGCCCACTGGAATGGTTCTCAGATACTTGCCTTGAACAGCCCAATTTCCAGCTGTATGAGATGGGCCGGATACTATCCCTGGGCCTCGTTTCCACTTCCTGTTCCAGTTGATTTCTCAACAAACTGGAGACTCCCTCCATTTTTTGGACCTTGGAGACCATTTCAGAACGGTAACTGGCAGCTTGATAACTTCACACAAAGTTCTTGCTTTCATCTGCCTAACCCCAGTATGAAATCTGAGGGAGAGGAGCCATTGACAAAGAAGAGAAGACTCAGCGGCCAGCATGACACTTCAACTCTTGAAGAAGAAACAAACTTCTCTAGTCAGACGGAAGCATTGTGTCTTTCTGAAGCACAGAATGAAGATAAACATAGCAGCAAGAAAGGTAAAATAGGCTCTTTGCTCATTTTCCTTGTTTATTTGTAATGCTAAGCACACATGACAAGTTATAAGCAACACTGCCTGCACTTCTTGAGTTACAGTTTTTCTTGGCATGTCTCAAGAAAACATCTATCTTAAACAGCATCACACAACTGTAACATTTTTAAACTTGTATTTTGTGTCACCAGATCATGTCTGTTAATTTGGGAACTCTTATAAAGCAAAAAGATGTAGCTAACTTGCTGTAGGGCTGAGGTGGGCTGACAATTGTACAGCTTCATTCCTTGTACTGTACCTGAGCTCATAAGTCCTGCTGGCTCAGAAAAAAGCCAGCTGACTTATATGTGACATAGATAACTGAGAAGTAACAGACTGAGTTTTAATGGTGTTTGCTTCCCATGTGATTGTGCAATTTTTTCTACAACTGTATTCTGCTGCTGGCATGTTAGCAAATTTTGTGTTAGCCCATGACTGACAGGGCAAATGGCAAATGTGTTTATTCAGGTAAACACAACAAGAAGTGCAAGGTTGGTTACCCACTCAGTAACAGACTTTCATGAAACTTCAAAATGTCTGCATTAGCTTATTATAGGTATAATCTTCTGTGTAGCATCCTTACTGAATATTGTGGATATTAAGTTTTATCTACTGCCAAGCAAATAGAAGGACACAGTCAAAATTAAGGCCCTCTTGTGTAAATTACTGCCTTTACAACTACCAGTTTATTTTGTTTTGTGACAAAAATGAGTGACAGATGCTATCAGCATCTCAAAGGGATTTGGGACACAAATATCCATAAGTCTTGGACATTTCATAACCATCTTCAGGATCTGAAGAAACAGCGTTTGCTTTGTGCCTTTGCTGCTGAGTCCTCTCAACTCTCCTTGACTTGCCTTTATCTAAGAGTGTGGTCAGCATTGTGGTCATTCCTAGTTGTCTTTTGTTCACATCTTGTAAGGTGATGGTAATGCAGGTAACCTGCTGAGGAGCAGTGCAGCTTTTCTCCCACTATAGTAACAGTACCTAGGTCCTTGCTGTATGTGTTGCAAATACTACATAAATTTTCAAATAATGTAAGCATGGTGATAAAGTTTCCTACCCAAATAGGGCTGATACTAACAGCTGTAGCTGCAGTCTGCTACTGGTTGATAGCACAGATAACTGGACCTCAGCATGCTCTCAGATGAGTTTGGACATAAAGGCTGAAAGGCATCTGTCTTTGTTCATGAGTTTTCTAAGTGGAGAAATAAATATCTGAAAAATAATTGGGAGATATATTCTAAAAAACTTTCATGTAATGATACTACTGAATATGAATCTAGGAATGGCAGGAAGGCAATGTAAACTATTTCATAAGTCCTAGGTAATTCTGAGGCTTATTAAATTTTTCGTTTCTTAACCTCATTGAGGGAAACTGGGTTTATTATCTGGTTTGGGACCGCTATAATGGATTCTGTTGCAGCTTATTGCGGAGTCTTTTTCAGACTGTACACAGGCTAGAACCTTTTGTTTGATTCCTAACCCTTTGTTAGTCATATAGAGATCAACAAGATGCCCGTGTGCTGCTCTAAAGGGTTTATCCCAGGCTGACATACCCCATCTGCACTGTGAAGGTAGTGGCAGAAGGCAGCATAGGACTGTGTCAACAGACTGGATTTGGTTTACCAGTTTGACAGCCTGTCTGTAGGGAGCAGGGTGATGTAGTCTGTCTGCAATCATCTCTTTAAAACATTACTAATTTCAAAGCAGTTTGAAATCCAGGACAACAAATGGTTTTGTGCTGTGTTTGGGCATTGGATTTTGTTGGGTTTGGTTTTTACTGATGCTTACATACAGTTCATCTTAAACAGGGGTCTGAATCACTGTTAATCAAATAAGCTTTTAGAATTGCTTAAGCAATTGAAAGACAAGTAGTTGTCAGTGGAGTGATTTCAAAGAGTGGTAAGAAGTCATATGGTGTATTACATAACTTTTTCTGCTTCATGTGTTTTTACCAGGAACCGTCAAAAGACACTGGGAATATTTCTGCCAGCACAGTAGAACAATGAAAATAAAGAACTTTGAAAATAAAGAAACCGACCAAAGCAATTCAGAAAGTGAGGCAAAATTTGATTTTACAGTAATGTCTTACAATATCCTCTCACAGAATTTGCTAGAAGATAACTCCCACCTATACAAACACTGTAGGCAACGATTGTTAATCTGGACATACAGATTTCCCAACATTCTGCAAGAAATCAAACAGCTGGATGCTGATGTGAGTAGAAAATGGGCATAAAAATATTTCTTAGGGGCTGATAAACTGCAGCAGCAAATTCTTGCTGTTGATTATATTGATAGGTGGGCTTTTAGTTATGTCACACTTAACAGTAGTTTTGATTTATGCTTACACAATTCATGTATTCTGTGTGATCTGAACTTACGGCAAAGGCAAACTCTGCGTATTATTAATTGTTGCCATTTTTGTCTATAAATTCCTGAAATGCTCTCACTGGTATGACTTTGATATTCTGATGATACACTGCATTTTTTTTACCATTCCAAAATCATCTTTCTTTACACAAATATTTCTTAGTCAGTGCCCAGAGCACACTAGTAGAGACCTGTAAATAAGGCTTTGAATATAAGAGCAGCTATACCTGCATAGGTCCACCTGATCTAGTATTACATTTGTAACAGTAGCTGATGATAGATGCTTAGAGTAGGAGAACAGGGTTGAGACTTGGCTGTCCATTGAGACCTTGAATTGAGGTAGTGTCAGCTGCATAAGTGGAATCTGTCACTGCAGTTAAACAAGCAGCACTAACTCCTTACTGTTCAGGAACTCAGTCCTTCATCGGAGTCCCTGGTGTGGTTGTAAATCTGTGTCTTAACTGCACTTTGCAGGGAGAATGCTCCAGGATGCTCAGAATTCAATGTAGTATTTTGAGGTTGATCTTTGGTTCAGGTTGTTGTTATAATATGGAAGCTTATTGTTCACTGTGGTTAAAAAAGTGTGCCCATGGCCTCTTCATCTCACTGCTCTGGCATTTAGCCCTCCTGTGAACTGCTTAGAACATATTATCAGGTCCCTATTTTGATGAATTTTGATTTCACATCTGACAATGTATGTCTGCCTGACAAAGGGTGGGAGGAATTGGGGGCCCTGTTAATAATCTTAAGGAGCATTTTCTGTAGGAGAGTGCATCCTTTTGTGGAATTATGAAGGCAAAAAACCTCAGAATTTTTTTTATACCTGTACAGACTGGCCACAGAGATGATACAGTAATATTTTGATATGCTTACAAAAATCTTAACTGTAAACTTTTGCCTTAGGTACTCTGTTTACAAGAAGTCCAAGAGGACCACTATAGGACAGAAATCAAGTCAAGTTTGGAATCACTGGGTATGATAAAACTCTGTTAACAATATGTTGCCATCTTCCCTGCCCCAGTACTATTTTCCTCAAAAAAACTTGTATAAAGAATCAAATCTCCTGCCATCACATTTGGCAATGTTGCATACCCCTTTTATAAATTAATCAAGAGCTCTCTTGAAACTACCTTAGTGTTTTCTACCACTCTTGCTGTTGGGATAGCTTTTCTAGAGTATGTGTGTTTTTTCTGGCTTGAAACCTTCCAAATATCAACACTAAATTTAATCCATGGGCAGTTTATATTCACTAGTTTATCCTAGTACTGTCAGTCAGCCTAAATAGCACTGTCTTAACACCCTCCCATGTGAATTTATGGAGTTAACATGTTGCTAGGGGTGTGATTCCATAGTGGTTTATACTGATCAAAATCTTTTGTGCCCTACACCTCCCTCCAGTCCCAGGGCACTGCTCTCTTCCTTGTGTACTTGTTTGTCTAGTGAATCCACACAAGTACATGGTACTTGTGTGATGCCAGAAGGGAGCCAGTTCAAGGAGCAGCACTGGACCGATACTGTTTTCTTTCTTGGTTAGTTGCAGGTAGTCTAGCTCCTAGAATTGCATGTTTATAAAGAAGGTAGAAACTGATTTGAATACATTGAAATGTGAAATAACACTGTAAAGCCAGGCTTGTGTGGGCAGCTGAGCTTCCTGCTGCCATACATGAGGATCTGGAGCTTGCTATAGCTCTTCCTTTTCTCCTTAGCTCCCAGATGTATATCCTGCCTCTTCTGGGCTAGTTCTGGCACTCACTAGACCTTTGCCCTGGTAAAATCTACCAGACCAGCAGAATGCTATCCAAAGTAATTTTATTTTCCTAGATTAGTTTTCTTTTGGTTTACTGAGTAACAGTAAGTGCCACCCCAAGTGGCGGCAGCACATGGTCCAGAGTTGGGAGAGAGTAGGAATCCCCTGTTCCAGCACTGGTATGGGCTCAGTGGTTGACTCCCTCCACTTCATAGAGCCGTACTTTGTGAATTGATTTGGTATGGGCTGGGCAGAGAAGCATTTTAAAATGTCAAAAACTATATACTTTTTCAAGATCTGTTTCCAGTTTGTTGTTTTTTTTTTTTCTTACATAGATTAGGTTTCATTAAAATCTGCATTTCACGTCTACATAAAATGAAGAACTTGGCAAATTTCTATTTTTCAGGTGGACTTGTTTGAACTCTGATACTATCATTGACAACTGTCTTAGTTTCCCTGTTGAAAGCTTCCTGCTTGCTGCTCTACTGGATAATTACATAATTGTGTAAATATGCCTGAGACCTTTGTTCTGTGAATCATTTTAGATGGTGATTTATGACTTCTAGTGATAAATGCTTCACTGGTATTACTCCTAAACCATTGTGGTAACATCCTGAAAAAACGTCAATAATCAAGTCCACTTCTTTGTGACTTGTAGAGTTTTTTTATTGTTGGATTATGGTGGTGTTTTTTTCATTTTTTCTCCAAATGAGAAGAACATGCCTTAAAGTATGTAGATGCTTAAAATATTACAAAAGGTATTAGACCAGGTTTCCAGTCATAATTGAACTCAAACTAGACAGGACAAAAAGACTCTTGGGTTCACTTTTCTATGTGAACCTCATATAGTCTTTGATACTTCAGACTGGGTGTTGACTGCCATGTGAGAAAGGTAGCCTGAGGTTTTTCTAATTGTTCTGTTGGTTTTGGTTTTTTTTAAATAGTTTCTCTTACAATAGTATTTTATGTTTTTAATTGCCTTTCTTGCAGGGTATCACTGTGAGTATAAAATGAGGACAGGGAGGAAACCTGATGGCTGTGCTATTTGTTTCAAAACTTCCAAATTTAGCCTGATTTCATCAAACCCTGTGGAATTTTTTCGCCATGATATTCCACTCTTGGACAGGGACAACGTTGGACTGGTGCTGCTTTTGCAGCCTAGATTTCACTGCAAAACTAATGCTGCAATCTGTGTAGCCAATACACATCTGCTGTATAACCCAAGGCGAGGGGACATCAAACTGACCCAATTGGCAATACTCCTGGCAGAGATTGCTAGTGTTGCCCCTCAGAAGGATGGTACCTTTTGTCCAATTATCATCTGTGGTGACTTCAATTCTGTTCCTGGTTCTCCACTGTACAGATTTATAAAGGAAGGAAAGTTAAATTATGAAGGACTTGCTATAGGGAAGGTAGGCTATGCTTTTCACTTATCACAAAAAAGGGTTGATGCTGATTAATGAAAATATTTAATGGAGTAGTGCTAGTGTGCTGTAGCTGTGACTATATCTATTGCAGTTCTAATCTTGGTGCCCTTTACACAGTCTGCAAAGTGAAGGTTACTGTGCATAAACTTGGGTGTATTAGCTGTGCCTTACAGAATATTGTATCCACTTCTAGCATTCTAAAATTAAAAACTTGCAGAGAAATTAATTGTTCTTGAAATATTGTCCACAGGATTATTGTATTGTATCACTGTGTTTAAGTGTCCCGGTCTTTAAGTAGGATAGAATAACTACTTAATCAAATACCTACTGTGCACTCCATGGAAAGATGGCTCTTATTTTAGTTAAACTTGGAATTACAGCAGCTAGAATAATTGTAAAAGTAAAAATGCAATTAGATGTTCAACCAAAACTGTTACAGATTGGATGGGTTTTGTTGTAAGCTCTTGTATGTAGCCTTTGGAGGTGTCAGATGCTGTTTAATAGAATATAACTGGAGCACATACAATGAGAAAACATGAAAAAGAGCCCCAGTGGTGTGTGTAGTTGTTTCAAGACCTGCTTTGACTTCTTCTGGTCCCAGAAGAATGGTGAAGATAAAAGCGTCTGCTAGGAGTTTTATGTTCTCAGCCCTGTTATGTAGATAAAAATGTTCTGGTAGTTATGGTAGTCTCTCAGCTTTGTGTTGCAAGAACTATCTTAAAAAATTGGATAGCCTCAAAGATAAGAGTAAGCAAAGCAGGTGTGCGTAAGGAGACTTATTTTTCCAGAGATTTGGCAAGCCATTACAAAAGATTTACTCTAAGGGGTTGGGGCTTTTCTTCATTTAAAACTTTAAACTTTACAAAAAATATCTACTCTTCTTTTTGGGTTGTGTTGTTTGTGGTACTTTTTGGATTGTGTATGTTTGTTTGTAAATCAGATTTGTCTGAAAAAGGTTCATGTTGTCTTGTCTTTCTTAGGTCTCTGGACAAGAACAGTTTCCAAGGGGACAAAGAATATTATCTATTCCAATTTGGCCCCAAAAATTAGGTATTTCACAAAACTGTGTATATGAAATAAAACGGCAACAAAGAGAAGAAAATGAAGGTCAGTTTCTGGGTTGATGAACTTTGTGGTCCTTTTGAAAAGATAATTCAGGTAGCACTGAAAAATGTGTCTGTTCTAGTGGGGGGGGAAAACAGTCTTGAGCTTGCAAAACTTCCTTGTTGGGCTTTTTAGAGTGTGAAGTTATTTGTTTACATAAGAATTTGCAAAGTTGAATCTTTAGCAGATAATAGTTAGAAATTGCTATTCATGAGCTGGTGCGTGATATTTAAACTGTGCTTGCATCAAGGAAGCCACTTTTGCCATGACTGGGAGAAAAGATACGGAGAAATCCAGCACATGTATGTAGCATGAACCTATGTTCTGCATCAGTGTTTATGTATTATAGTGCAGGTGCTTTATGGAACAAGTGGGCAAAGCAACTGATTCCTTGCTGAGTATTACTACTTCTTTCATCCACCATTTTTCTTCGACAGAATGAACATAATTTGAAAGAGTCTCTGAAGGGGATATTACTAATGGAACAGAAGAATTTAATCCAGCTTTGTGAATTGTATCTTGCCTGCTGTATAAAATAAGTGTACTTAAAGATATTTTTTCTGTAGTTTTTCTTTTCTGTAGTTCTTCAATGTTGGTCTTGCCTACTTCCTATTTTTAAATGTAAATTGAATGTATTTTTATTTTTCAGGAGAAAAAAAATTAGAAGCAGCAAAACAGGACAACACTCAGGAGATTGTAATAGCATCTGAAAAGTATGTGTTGGGGGGAAAAGTGGAAGCCCTTGACTGGTTCCTAGTTTGGGGGTTTGTTTTGTTTTTAGATCAAACTTGTACCTGATTCCAGATGTGGGTACAAGATCCTCACCCAGTCCAGTCTGCCCGTCTGTCAAAAAGAGTTACTGTCCACTTAAACATGAAAAGGCAATGACCAGACAGCAAAAGAGAACTGCAGATAATGGAGTGTGCATTCCTGAGGGAACTTCAGATACTATTTCAGAATGCAGAGACATGGTGTTGGTCCTGTTAAGTGGGTACTTTCTATCCACTTAATAAAAGAATGCTTTTGACTTTTTTTAATCACTTAAGATAAACAGGACATCACACTCCATAGTGACATTGTAGGAAAGCAGTAAACTTCAGTCCAGTTGCAGAAACTGTGGTTTTAAGAGAAAGGGGGGGAAAAAACCCAACAACAAAAAAACCCCAACTCCAGTGTTGTCCAGCTGCTTCAGTCTTGACACTTTCTCTTTTTACTGTTTTTAAAATACTGGTTTATCCTGTAACACAATGTGGAATGGGGATGAAGGAAGCAAAGGAACTGAGAAGATTATAAAATCTTCCTTGATGGGAGTTCTGTGGGAGAATTTTAAGTTCTTTGAGTCCCATAAATTTGGGGTATCATGGGTTTGGTAGTAAAACTCTTCCTCGGATCAAAACATCTCCTTGTCAAACTGAAAGAGGTGGCCACAACTAGACTGCTGAGAAGATGCAACTGCTTTTTGAAAGGAAGAATATATTTGTGTTTACCAAATTGGTAAAGGCGTATAAAGTAAGGCACAGAAGAAGGAAATTGGACTGTATATGTGTGATGTCAGGCTCCAAATCAGCCATTTATTATCAGAAATCAGATCTTGGTTTCAATGCAGATAGTTGTATTAAAGCCCTTGGTGATTCTTTGTGATCAAAAAGCTAATACCACTGCTGAGAAAAGTAGGTAACGCAACAAGAAGCACTATTCTACGGTGTAAATCTGTTGCATGTCACGTGTTTAACAGTGCAGGGGTTTTTGCCTCATCTTAAAAAAGATGTCATGTAACAAGAGCAGAAATTACTACTCTTCGGTGTTGTACCAACTGGCGTGTTTGTTTCTTCTCTAAAATCAGGCAGCTAACATGATGAGGTTTGTTTGGTTTTATTTTTAAATTGCTTGGTTTTTAACCAGAATACATTGCAGCTCAGGTTTAAAATGCAGCTATGCAAAATGAGGCAGGTACAGCTGAGGGATGAATATTTAGAGTTGATAGGAGCAAATGCCTGGAGGGAGAGAGGAGTTCTTTTGCTTAAAGGTGCTGGTTTGTAGTTTGCTTTCAATATTGAAAAAAACAGGGGAAAAAAGCTGAGCTGAACTAAAGAAGAACAGACTGACAGATGATGGGGAGAGACAAAATGGGAGCCTGAGTGGAGAAAAAAAGATTAACTGTAGCTTAACCTGTAAGAGCTTGATAGCTTTGGGGGAGGGGGGGGAACAGGGGAAGCGGAAGGAATTAAAAATTCCTCTATATGCTGAAGGGCCATTTTAGATGAGTCTGTAGCCTGTTGCTTTCATATATGCAACTCTCATGGACACTTGTAGCCAGGTGTTAGGGAGAGTTTGCTGAATGAGGACATGTGAAATCTAACAAAGTGTAGCTGGAGGTGAAAGCGAAGTAAAGTGTCGGTTAAGCCAGTTTTGATAGGTTCTGGGGTATCTATCTGCCTTTTATTTGAAAATGCTGCCTACATTTTACCCTCAGAGGTTTAGGCCCCTAACACAAAAGGCTATGAGATGGCATGAGAGAAACACTAGTTTGTGTATCTAAATAATTTGTTTTGTTTGTAACAAGGAACTATTTGGTATAGCTTCATTGCTCGTTCTTTATAGGAAAGACCAAAAAAATAAAGTTCTTTTCTTTGTCTGCTGTTTAGATTGTCTTCAAAATTGCAGCACCATTTTAAATTGTCTTCAGTTTATTCTCATTACTTGCCTGAAACCGGGATACCAGAAGTAACAACTTGTCACTCCCGAAGTGCTGTCACTGTGGATTACATTTTCTATTCTGCGGCAAACGATGATACTGCTGCCCAGACAGGTAAAGACACCAACTTTTAAATTATTTCTTCACAAATGCTGAATGGATGGATTTGGATGCTGTTCTCAGGGAAATGTAGTGGTAATTTAATCCACATGAAGTACATCTGAGGTTCATGGTAGTGCTTTCAGTGTCAGCTGTTACCCGAGAGACATGGCTGGCATTGTTGACTTACCACAGTGGGACTTGTAGTGTCACACAGGGAAAACAGTTTCACCTAGCTGAACATTCCTGTAGTTGCCATCCCATCATGGAGACAAGAGCTGAGGCTACAGAAAAGCAGCAGTGCCAGTAACACCTCAATGACTGCTTCAGTAACTCTGTGCAGGACCTTCATGGCCCGATCTATCACAAAGCAGTATTTCCAGTCATCTCCTCAAGAAAACGGTGAACAGCAATTTTTTACATGCCTTAAAACTGAAAAATGAACTGTTTCTTAGAAAGTTACTATTCAGATGGTCTTGATGCAGTGTCCGTTAGGTAGATGATGTGTGTGGCCTTAGCTCTGAGAGCAGTCACTTGTACGTGCCCAGTTGTCGCTCTCTCGATTGCAGTTGCAGCTAAAATTCACCAGATGGTGCAAGAAAGACACGGTACCTCAGCGGGTGTGTTTCTTTATGGGTAACACAGCACTGTCTTTTATTGCATTAGTGTTCTTACCGCAGGTACTTCTGAGCAGTGCACTTTCCGCGTCATCAGTAGCTTTGTGTTCTGTGCCATCGTCAATGGTCAGTGCACAGTGCAGAGCTATCAGATAAATGGCTCTGCAGAGATTGTGACAAAGAAACCTGGATTCCACTCCTGTTCCCACTGTAGATTGCAACTGATTTTTTATAAATTCACATTGTTTTCAGACATTAAAAAAAACCCAAACACCTTCATCTCTCATACCTTGAGACCAGATTGCTAAAATTCATTGGGTCTATGCACAAAAATCTCATTTGTCATAACGTGCACACCAAATGCTATTTTAGTGTAAAATATCAGGTACAAAAGTTTGACGATACAGAAATAAAAGCTTTGACTGAAAAACTAGGATATGAGAAGTATCTAAATGACTTCTGAATGCTGTTTGATTTAATCCTAATTCACTTTTTTTATTGCACCATCATTGCCTCAGCAGAGCTTTTCTTTCTACACTTGTTTTTCAAATAGATTTTTTTACCCCACATTTGGGGACCAAACTTGAATTCTCCAAGTAGTTTAAACTGGTGTCACTTCTATTTGTTAGTTCATAGAAACTAAGTAATAGTCTGTATTTTGGGTTTTCTGATGACCTGGACCTCTGTATTAAAAATTGTCAAAGTCTGAACAAGTGAGTATTAAATAAGGTCTAGGCTGACTGATGGAAATTTTTTTTTTCCCCTCATTTAAAGAGTTTTCTGGGGGAAAGTTTTCATGCTTTCAGTCTGTGCCATGCATAGCCAAGTATTTGGTATGACATCCAGGATTTGTTCTGAAAGTAGGGCTCAGTACCTACCCAAGGCCTGCAGGACTCAGTTTTGCTGGTTCCAGATATTAATCACTGCACACAGACCAAGGTGTCTGTAGCAACAAACTGCTGCTTTGTAGACATGCAGGTGCTGTGCCAAATGACAAGTTTGGCTCAATAGCTGGGTGGACGTGTGCTCTACAGCTGCCGAGACATCTTTGCAGTAAAGAAAGCGTTTCTTCAGAGCTGCTGGATTGTTAGAGAACTGGAAAGCTGGCAGTTGGCAAAGGTATGAAGCCTTTGAACCGTCTGAGGAGTTCTAACAGTTGCTGGATAATCTTTTAAAATACACCTACTGGTCAGCCACTGCCAGGTTCAGCCAGGAAGTTCTGAAGTTGCTGATCACTTTGGCAAAAGTATTTTCTGTATGAAAGTTACAGCTGCCATTTGTGCTTGTCCTGAAAGCATCCAACCTGCTCAGAATCGTCTCTGTACTCTGAAAGCAATAGCTAGAGTTGCTGGATAGTCATATCACTCCAGTAGATAGCTCAAGAAGTCTAAAAGTTTGATGTACTATGTAAGGATCTCGTTGTTAATGGAATTTCTTGACTTGAGTTAGAAAAAACTTGTTACTCACTGATGATGATTCTTTATTTTGTTTTTTTTAATGAGGACACAAATATTTTAAGTACAGTGTAATAATGAGGTGTAATAATACACTGTTTTATATAATATGTATAAATTAATATATAACACAGTTACCATCCCCTCTTCCATGAGCAATGTGGCATTTCTTGCATGTGTGTGATGAGGGGTTTAGTGGTGTTTTTTTTCTGTTTGGTTTTTCAGGTGATTATAGGAATAGGTAGCAGGAAATAAAGGAGGAAGACCAATTTCTTATGGTGAACAGTAAGGAAGGGAAATGCCAGAAAGCTTTCATCCTTATGAGCAAGAGTTCTTGCATGACTTGATGGTGGAGAACTGTGCAATTAAGATACAGAAATAAACCACTATGTGAAGCAGTAATTCTCAAACAATGCTTAATTTTGCAAGCATCAGCTCTGTTTGACAATGCTGCTGTGCTAGAGTATAGGACTGCATTGTGTGACACTTTTTCAGGGGAATTACAATGAACAAATAAATCCCTTTCCCTTCCTACCTCAATTCATCCCTCCACAAAGTGGAGGGGTAGTGTCTTTCTGAGCACTTTGAGTTCTACTGATGATAAGGTCTTCTGTGAGAGTAATAGTAAACAAGAATTTCTGAACTACCTTACTGGTGATTTTGTATGGAACAATTATGACTTCAGATTATTTCTGTCATACTGTTTGCCTCCTTTGTGTGTATGAATGTGTGATTTTTATCCCACTCTGATGAGCATATCCATCTCTTCTTTTGTTTCAAACCAGGAGAGGAGGATTCTTTTCACGGAGGTCTGAAGCTTCTTGGCAGGCTGGCGCTTTTAACAGAGAAAGATCTTTGGACTGTTAATGGTCTTCCCAATGAAAACAACTCTTCTGACCACTTGCCATTGCTAGCAGAGTTCAGGCTCATTGAACGGTAATATCCAAAGGACTTTTTCTGTGGGTAAAGTAACCTTCACCTTTTCTCCTCATGTTATTATATTTTTTTTTTTTTTAAAGGTTAATTCAAGCACTGCTTGGCCGGTTTAAATAAGTTTGCGTGCGTGCTCATCTGTTAGTGTTGTGTAAAGTAGACTTTTTAAAGATGCTTCTTTTTAAGGAAAAAGTTTAAATTTCTTTATGAAGACTTGAAAGCAAAAAGAAAAGATTTTACATTAGCTTCCTCTTTGATAATGGAAAACATCTGTTCCAGTCTCAAAATGGCATTATTTTTCACAGAGATGCTGTAAATGGTTTTTATTATAAATCATAGTAAAACATTATTCTCTGAGAACTGTGTGCTTCTTTAAGTAAAGAGCAGTGAACTTGTATGCATGCCACACCTTGTTGTAAAACATTACTTGCAGCTTATTTTAAAGTTGCTCTGTAGACACTTCTATCTAAACACTTCTGCAAAGGAATTTCCTGAGTTACCTAGAGGGCAGTCAGTGCAGAGTCTGCAAGATTAGACTTCCAAAGGAAGAGGACAGCTGCAGTAAGGCAGATATTTGTGTTCTCGTAAGTTACTTCATTAACTTCTAGAAGCTTAAATAGATAGGTAGCATTCACTAGAATCTTTTTTTAAAGTATCTGAAATAAAATCCTGTTCAATAATCATGAAAACTTAGAGTAAACTTAATTAATTTACTGTAGGGGGAAAAAAAAATGGAGTCCTAGACAAGGAGCCCAAAATCAATTACAAGGGATTTCAGAGCCTTGGGAAAGCTGCTTAAGGGATCAGGAACACAAGTTGTGTTCTCTATCCCTTCAGTGGCAATCATGAATGAGGAAATTAATAGGAAAAGACAACAGGTCAACTCCTGGCTCCAGGACTGGTGGTATCAGCAGGGCTTTGGGTTTTTTGATCATGGGCTGCTATATGAGACACCTGGCCTGCTGGTGGCAGGTGGGATGCACCTGTCCCAGAGGGGGAAAAGGATTTTGGGGCAGGAGTTGGCAGGACTCATTGACAGGGCTTTAAACTAGATATGAAGGGGGAGAGGGATAAAACTGGGCTCAATAGGGATGGGCCTAAGAAAAGCCCTCAGTCTACTGTCCTGATCAAGGTAATTAATGGTGGAACATGGGACAGTAACAGCACAGGGCTCACTAATAGGTTAGTAACCATGGAAGCGGACATGAAAACTAGAATTTAAGGGGGAAGGGAATAAAACTTGGCCCACCATTAACGAAGCTAGGGGTAAAGGACAAAGGATGGGGGTTAAACTAGAATCGAAGGGGGAGGGGGACAAACCCACTACTGCTAGGGATAATTCTTGGGGAGATGTACCGGTGTTGGAGGCAATATCTGTACCTCAGATCAGGTGCATGTATGCCAATGCCTGTAGCATAGGCAATAAACAAGAGGAGTTAGAAGCTGTTGTGCACCAGGGAAACCATGATAGAATTGCCACCAGAGAAATGTAGTGGGATGATGTGTGTGGCTGTTGATGTGGTCTACCTAGACTTCAGCAAAGCCTTTGACAAAGTCTCCCACAGCATCCTCCTGGAAAAGCTGGCAGCCCATGTCTTGGAGAGGTGCACCCTTTGCTGGGTTAAAAACTGGCTGGATGACTGGGCACAGAGAGTGGCTGTGAATGGTGCCGCATCCAGCTGGTGTCTGGTGACCAGTGGTGCCCTCCAGGGATCAATACAGGGCCCAGTTCTATTCAACATCTTTACTGATGACCTGGATGAGGGGATTGTGTCTACCATCAGTTAAATTGTGGATGACACCAAGTTGGGGAGCAGTGTCAGTACCATGGAGGGTAAGAAGAAGCTGCAGAGGGACCTGGACAGGCTGGGTCAATGGGCTGTGGTCAATGGTATGAGACTCAACAAGGGCAGGGTCCTCCAGTTTGGTCACAATAACCCCATGTATTGCTATAGACTGAGTGATGAGTGGCTGGAGAGCAGCCCAGTAGAGAGGGACCTGGGAGTACTGGTTGACAGCCAGCTGAACATGAGCCAGCAGTGTGCTCAGGTGGCACATGGAAGGCCAAAGGCATCGTGGCCTGTATCAGGAATAGTGTGGCCAGCAGGACTAGGGATGTAATTCTCCCCCTGCACTTGGCACTGGTGAGGCCTCACCTTGAGTACTGTGTGCAGTTCTGGGCCCCTCACTTCCAGAAGGATACTGAGGTGCTGGAGCGAATCCAGAGGAGAGTGACAAGGCTGGTGAAGGGAGTGGAGGGAAAGTCTTGTGAGGAGAGGCTGAGGGAGCTGGGTTTGTTCAGCCTGGAGAAGAGGAGACTCAGGGGGGACCTTATCACTCTCTATAACTATCTGAAAGGAAGTTGTAGTCCGGCAGGGGCTGGGCTCTTGTCACAGGCAACTAGTGACAAGACAAGAGGGCATGGCCTGAAGCTGCACCAGGGGAGGTTTAGGTTGGACACTAGGAAGCACTTCCTCATGGAAAGGGTGATAGAACACTGGAATGGACTGCCTAGGGAGGTGGTGCAGTCACCATCCCTGGAGGTGTCGTAAGACAAGACTGGATGCTGCACTTCGTGGCATGATTTAGCTGATGTCGTGGTGTTAGGTCATAGGCTGGACTCAATGATCTCAGAGGTCTTTTCCAGCCTCAATAATTCTGTGATTCTATAAGCGTTCTGTGCAAAATATGATTGACTAAATAAATAAATAAAACCATGAAATCTTGCAGGGAGCCAGGAGTGCAGGAAATAATTCTTGTACAGGAAACTACATATGGACATTAATGTAAAACTGACTTAAAAGTAAGACTTAAAGAACAGTCTTTCAGTGTAGTGCTGGAAAACCTGTACCTGCATTCATGAAGTCATTCAGGTGCATTTGTTTCCTAGAAAAAGTTGTTTTTTCTCCAGCCTAATTCTTGGAATTTTCATCTGGGTTTCCTTTCCTGACTGCAGAATTACAACTGTGATTACTTTGTGCATTGAGAATAATGCAGGAAGTACAGTGGTAGTAATCACAAAAGCTGTTGAACATGTACTTCAGTGTTCCATTACTAAACAGGACTACCTCTCAAAAGATTGTGTAAATTGCAGTGAGTTTGTGGGGGTGCTGTTTTTCTCCTAAGTAACTGTGACTGAGGAGCTTTCCTCTACCTGTTGTTAATGGCCAAGTTAATGCTGTAGATAACTGCTTATTCAATACTGGACTCTAGTCAGAGACAATCAGACATTCTTAAAGCTGGTGCTGATAGATGCAAACATTTAACCAGCTGCAACACATTTCTGGTAGGACATGGTTACAGCTAAAAACATGTTTCAGCCATAGCAACCTGGGCAGCCTGTGTTAAAAGCAAGGAGGTTTTGCTGGTCTGGAGGAGGGTTTGTTGGATCTATTGCTGGTTTGGTGGCTCTATCGCTGAGAGAAACGTGAATTCCTACCAGTGCTGCTCTAGAGCACTAGTGCCAAAGAGGCTGCTGACAGCAGAAGGTGGGTAAGAGCAAAGTTCTGCTGTTTAACTAGAGCATCACTCTTTAGGCTTTTCACACCCATTTGTCCTGTCTTGATTTTAGAAACAACTTAGATCTTTTCTGGAACAGAAACAAGGAGAGCACACACACACACAAAAAAAAAAAAGGACTTAAGTCATTTAAAAAAGAAAAAAAAAAAGACTACCATGATATTTTATTGAAGTTTCATGCTGTGCATAAACATACAAGTGATGAAAAAAAAAAGTCATGCATGTTTTCTACACTATTTGACCACTTCACAGTAAGCTAGAACAGTCACTAGACCACAGTTAAGACAAATGCCATCATAAGCAAGATTCAAGAGAATATTTCATCTGAACTTCAAAACAAGAACAAAAAGCAGTTTGTCACATACCTCAACAACGTTAAAAAGTCTCAGTTTAAGTCAGAATTTACAAGAAGATAACTCAAATTGTGCTGGTCAACGGTAAAAACTGTACACCAGCCACCCTTACTTGGGCTGAAGTAAACCATAGTTTCATAGAAAAAAAACCCCAACTTGCAACATACCAGATAACCTTGTGCTATAGGATACAACTGATCAAAGTTTTTCACTTTTTACCCATGAAAAAATCTAAGGGTTACACAAAAATTGGTTTAAGTCACAAGACAGGGAGCAGCACAAAGTTTAAAACAAACTCTGCATCTGATGTCAAATTACAGAAGAATTTCCACCACAACAGTATTTCCCTCTCCAATTTCACTCCTGAACAAAAAAAAAATTAAAAGCCTATTGCAAACACAGGAGTAGAGAAGTTTGCAGGAAGAGGGATGGGAAAGGCCTCTCTGTATTGATACGGTAATGTTGTATAAAGAGGTGTAATGCATTTGAAAAGTCTTCTTTCTAGACCTTCTGAAGTCTAACTAGTAAAAAGCCTTTCACTGTTTGAAGAAGGTTGCTGGGTTTCAGTGTTGTCTTCCTGTCTCAGGTAGGTGAGATTCATTGACTTTGTTTTGGGCAATCAGGTCTGCATACAAGGAATTGTCTCCTCCTTATCCAGTCAGGTGCTGGCAGAAATAAGTGTTCTAGGAGCTTAAATCATTCAGGCCGAGTAAACATTACCATCACTGTGTTACACTGTCCTGTCTTCATCAAGATCCCAAAAAAGTAATTTCCCAGGAGAGGAGAGGTACAGAAGGCCCATGGCAGTATCATCATTTATAAGCACAGCACAAAGGGTAGAGGCTGGACTTGTACAATAATACAGTTTCTATGTAGGCACCTAATGAAATATTTTCAGGAATGCAGCACTCAAATGCTTCCAGACAACTTCATTAATGTGAAGGGCAGACCCCAACAAAAGTCTTACCCTGTCACTTGAGAATGCTGCTGTCCATCACAGGTCCTTAGCTAAGTCTTAGAACAAAATGATTGAGTAGGGAGGAAGCAAATAAGCTTGATTTTCAGCTAGTTCAGAATTACAATTTAATTTATTGCTGAAATTGTTCCAATACAAGCTTCTTTCTTCATGTCTGACTAAGCCATTGCTACTACAAGCCATATAGGAAAAACTCCCTAAAACAGCAGCATGATGGAAGCTTAACTTCAGCCTGCGATGTATCTTAATATAAGATGTCAAGGCATCACCATCTGAGATTGCTCAGCCTTTCAAAGACAAAGTAAAAAGTTAAACACAAATGTTGAGAGAAAAGTGTATAGACTCCAGTTAGCACTTCTGACCTTTTTTGTTATTATTCCAGAAGCACAAGAAACTGACTAGTAGGTGAATGCTTGTCTCTACAAAATAGCAATCTCTACATTTTGTGCTTCAGCAGTGTAGTCCAGAAAGACTAAAAGCTTGTGACAAAGTATAAAAAAAATTATCAAAGTTTAAAAATTCATTATTTATCAATTATCATCATTGAAAAAAGAAACAAAACCTCATATTTTGCCTAAGATGTCAGTGTTTAAGAATACACTTGCGTATTACTGTTACTTAACATCTTTTAACAACGTGCACAAAATAATACAGGTGGCAGTAAAACTTCCAGTGCTGTTTTAGTACTACCAGAAATGCTGGGAAACAGTACAAATTAGCTACAAAACAATAATAAAGGCAGTTTTGCATATCTATTAAGTTTAGTGAGGTAATACTGATACTGTAAAAACTTGTGCCACTTGTGCACTGCTCATTTTTATTGCTGAATTAAATATTAATACTGAATCTGATTTTTTTTCTTTAACTGCACTGCACCCCAGCACATCTTAACTAAGAAATCATATTCTTAGTGTTATCCCAATGCTACTACCCAGCACAATGCCCAATCTTCAATTAATACCTGTACAGCAAAATTATAGTTGAAGAAACTCTCACACCCCTGGAGTCACCTGCTACCTGATGGGGGGGGGGAATCCTGGCAAACATAATTTCAGGTTCTCTTTGCTGATGCCTTTTCTATAAATTGAAGTAAAATGAACACTGCCACCAAAACAAAATTTCCCCCATTGCATTTTCTAGGTAAAACTGTTACTGTAGGAGTCCACAAGTTAATAAATAGTCCCATTCCTCTTTTCCTTCCAACGGAGTGCAGGTAAAATGCAGCGGGAAGCACCAAGGAAGCCCTCTGTCCAGCATATGGCTTTGTTAGATGCGGAGCTGGTAGCCTACCTCATTGAGCGTAGCCAGGTCTCCTTTCTTGTCCACCACCGCAGGCCTGCAAGCAAAGGAGGGAAGAGGGCGCTGCTCACCAGCAGTCCCACACTGCTGTGAAGGAGCACCAAGAGCAGTTGTCGAATCAGGAGCAGTTTACTTCAAAATAGGACTGACTAGATCCAGTTTTCTCTTCATAAGCACAATCTGTCTGACTGCTACATGCAATGATGTGACTGAGCTACTTGTGTGGGTTGCCTCTGAAGCCAAGCACCAGCAAAGAAAGAGTTGTCCCACCCTGGGGTCTGAGATCTGCACCTAGGAGTGCCCCTCTTCCTCCAACTTGAGAGAGGGCCTAAATGAGTAGTGAAGACTAGACACATCCTGCCCATGATCTACCCCAGAGCAGGACTCTGGCTTTTAGAACAATGTGTAAGCAACTGAGAGCAAACAGGCACAGCCTCTCCTGTGGCCACAGCATGCTGTCTCTCTGAACCTGCCCTCTCATCATGGCTACATCTGTGCAAAGGGCTAGAGGCACCCCCCAACAGAAAACACGAGATAAACTCTCTTCAGTCTCCAGGAGTCTTACACTCTGTCCAGCCATTCACATGAGTTACTCGCACACAAATACCCTCCGCTACCTACGCTGTTAGGTCACTTAAGTACATCAACAACCTGAACCAAATGAAGCCTTGAGATTGAGCAATCAATCTCTGTATTGAACAAGCAGGGGAAAAGTTCCTACAACAAAGTTGTCAAACAAAAAAAAAAAATCCTGGTGATTTATAGTTTATGGAAGTATCTGATCTGAGAGTTTACTCCAGGCTCTCATCTATTTCCACAGTAAGCTACAGGTTTACATTGTTTAAAATACACATTTCTCCTGGTAGGCTCTACCAGCACATCCACTTCAGTGTAAAAATTTCACAGCTAAAGCCCAAGTAGTACAACGTGAAGCTGGCAATAGCTCCAGTGCTTTCTGACCTCTCCTCAGACCTGGTTTCCAGCTCTTATGCTTACTATTTTCTCACCCAGTGGCAGATGTGACAGGTGAGTTTGCACACGCACAGCTGACATATCTCCTTGTACTGCCTGCCTGTTTCTGCTGAAGCCTCTCCTGGCAGCCAGCACAGCCACAGAGCAGGAGAGCCCTGCCCAGCCTGCAGCACACTGCTGGGTGCGCGCACCAGCCTGAGAACTCTACTGCTGCAGCCCTAAGAGGTGGGGATGTACACCTTACGTATACACACATAGGCACCTGTGGCAGAGCCTTAGAAATATTTTCAAATTCTTTGATTCAATAAGTGATTTTTAATTTTTTTTGTGTGTCATTGGAAAGCTGCTAACACCAGATCTCTGCTGAGAATTTGCACAGCGTTTCAAAGAATCATAGAATGCCTTGGTTGTAACGGACCTCTAGAGGTCATCTAGTCCAAACCCCCTGCTGAGAGCAGGGACATCCTCAACTAGATCAGGTTGCTCAGAGCCTTGTAAAGCCTGACCTTGAACATTTCCAGGGATGAGGCCTCTACCACCTCCCTGGGCAACCTGTTCCAGTGCTCCACTACACTCACAGTAAAGATCTTCTTCCTAATGTCTAATCTAGACCCTTCTCTAGTTTAAAACCATTGCCTCTCATCCTGTCACTACATGCCCTTGTAAACAGTCCCTCTCCAGCTTTCCTGTAGCCCCCTTCAGGTACTGGATGGCCCTATAAGGTCTCCCCAGAGCCTTCTCTTCTCTAGGCTGAACAGACCCAACTCCCTCCGCCTGTCCTCGTAAGTGAGGCCCCCCTCTGGACCTGATCCATCAGGTCCAGATCCTTCCTGTGTTGAGGGCTCCAGAGCTGGACACAGTACTCCAGGTGAGGTTTCACCAGAGCAAAGTAGAATGGCAGAATCACCACTCTTGGTCTGCTGGGCACAATTCTTTTGATGCAGCCCAGAATGTGATTGGCCTTTTGGGCTGCAAGTGCACATTGTTGGCTCATGTCCAGCTTCTCATCCACCAGAACCCCCAAGTCCTTTTCTGCAGGACTCCTTTTTTTGAGAGCTGGAGACATTGCAATGGACAACTGATGCTCTTCTGCCTAGTCACACACTGAATGTAACCTGTTTTTTTGCCACTTAGGCAAACACCTCTATTAATAACCCCATCACCCTCTTTGAAGTACTGCCCTGCACCCTGCCTTGTGTTTGACACAATTTGTAAGTACTTCGCAAAGTGAAGGTGTCTTCACTGGTCTCTGTCACTTGCAGGAAGAGATTGCACCTGAAGAAATCACTGTAAGATAGTTTGGATTTTTCCACTTTATTCCTGCAGAGCAGATGGGCTTTGACTTGCCAGAAAACAAGCTACAAGCTGCATCCCTCAGAGCTTGCGTAGGAGTCAGAGACCAGCAAGAGACACACTGTATGCAATTTCCAGTGTCCTTCCTCCCTCCCTCCAATTTAGGGATCCTCTTCCCAGCCTTTTCTTCCTCCCTCCCTCCCTCCCTCCAATTAAAGCCAGAGTACGGTTTTAATTAAGACACACTTGGTTCTATCTTCTCTGATTATCCAAGAGATAGGGAGTCACTGCACACCCATGGTGACACTCTGTGACAGTTCTCTAGCCTGTAGCTACAAGCTGTCCTCCATAAAATTTTAGGAAAAGGCAAGGAGCAGAGGCATGGCAGCCCCTGTTCTCCTTGGCTGGCAAATGACCCGACGTCAAGCATCCCCTCAGAATTAAGGGACCTCTGCTGTACTGTCCCATCAGATCACACCTCCCATCCAAAGTGCCATGATGATAAGCAGGTGAATAAGCTGCGCGTAGCTGCTGGGTACACAGTATTTATTGTTTTCAGTAGATCTGCCTGATTTTGTACATCCTAACATAATCCTGCTCCCCTTGCACATCCCAAAAAAACAGACTTAACAGAATTCTGCTTTCAAAGGCTAAATTAGGCCAGAAGCACACAAGGCCAGTGTTGCTATGGCACTCACACACATGTGTTAAGCCTCAATATGAAATTAGAAAGAAATAGGTCTTGTGAACTGACATTTCAGAGCACAGGTTGCTTCAGGCTGCTGCATGATGCTCCCTTCCAAACTGCTCTCAACTCTCCCAAACCCCTTAGCTTCAAGCACTTACTACTGAGGGTGTAGTACTGCATTGCTTGTCCCAGCACAGCAGTTTGCAATTTACTGCACGCTCCTGCTTTGGGACTTCAGAGGATGAAGAAGTGGACACAGACTTACCATACAGATTCACACCACCCTATATCCTCTTTATTCATCCAATTGGCCACTCTCAGCAGGATCACACCAGCTGTGGGCTAGTAGCTCAGTTATAGAGCTGCAATTTGACTACACATCAGTCTCCTAGACAGGAACGTACTGCTTACCACATCGCCATCCATGTCCTGCAACATACCCTATCTGCCCTGTAGCCGTATTTCCAGACTAAAATGTTATCGTGGGCTTGCCAGTGGCCACCACTGGCATTCACCTAACAAAGCCATAAGGAAACAGGATGAGAAGTTAGAGAGTTAAGACTATAAAATCCACTTCTGTCATTAAGCACCACTTCAGCCTTTGTCCTTCAGAAACACTCCAAAGATGTTCCAGCTCACCACCCAGTTCTTTTATTTTTCACTGGGAGATTTCTCCCAGCAGGGCCGTGTAATTTTACTGTTGACAAAACCCAGCCTGTAATAACAGCTTGTCATCAGCAGGTGAAGCCTCTCAAACGAATGTGTTATTTAGCCCCTGGCAGCTCCTGCTACAGCAAAACACTTCTCTCCCCCTCCCCTGCAAGCTCTCAAAGCTGTAATTACAGCATGGGAGTAAGAGATCCACAAGGAAGCAAAACACAGTGTTGATAAGCATAGGCATTCTTTAGCTAGGATTTCAGCCTAAAGCCTAGTAAGCCTGAAAGCTTTTCCTCTTCTGTGTGTAACACAAAGGCCTCTCGCTGCAACTAGGTTCTCACAGGTCCATCAACACATGGAAGAAAATAACCCCTTTCCCCTCTCGTGCACCTTGCCCCACATCAACCATTGTACATGCGGGTATGTGTCATTCAGCTCATCCCTGATGAGGGGATGCCTTTCACCATTCAGATCTGAGACCTCCTGTTGCAGAAACCAGCAGATCTCAATTCTGGAAATGAAAGGTGTTTATCATCATAAGGGAACTCGCAGTTCACTCATCTTCAGCATCACTCCCACTGGGGTAAAAGGCAGTCAGCCTTCAAGACACCAGCACTGCTGTACAGAAGCATCATTTTAACATCAGGAACTCAGTTCTTCTCCCTGATATTGCTTCTCTAACAGAAAGCGGCCTCTTGGGTATGCTCAAGGACCCTGCACCTTCCAAAAGCTGCTTCACACCCCTTTTCCTTCCAAGTGTACTGCCTAGGCTCATGAGGATGCTGTGCAGGACCCACAGGGCTGTCACACAGCCACAACACATGTGCTGCAATAGCTCTCACCTGCTCTAAGATGTTTCAATGCCTTCCAGCAGGGGTGAAAGTCTCATGCTCCCTGTATCATGCTATAGCCAAGTCATGATTATTGTGTCATGGTGACCCAGGGTTTGCTTTAGAATAACATATATTTCGGTCCAGATACAGAAAAACAGAGCAGAACTACTAGGCAGGTAACCAGTGCTGAAGCCATTACAAGGCCACCAGTACTTCACTTGTCTTTCTGTTCTGGAAAAGCAGAGCTGCCAGGCACTACAGAGCAGCCACATGCCCGGCAGGTCTCTCAGGAAACCAGCCCAACTGTCAAGTCTACAATCCCAGCAAGACTCACTCTTCTCTCCAGACATAAGTGACCCACTCCAGCAACTGCAGAAGCACTATCAGAAAACCGAAGATGAAACCACCCCTCATAGCAAATGCAGGAAGTGAAGCCTGGAGTGGCTGAGCCCATGACAACTATAATTATCCATGCACTAAACAAGGAGCACTCAGTGACGAAGCCCGCAGTACAGCATAGCGGACTGTGTGTGAATTCACATGTAAAAATAAAAGCCTACTATGCAATCATCTGCTGCTAAAAGTTATCTTTAGAAGGTTAGTCTAATGTCTTTGTTAGCTGCTTTAAAATAAATAAATAAGTGCTGAGACAGTAGTCTGGGAGCCTGTTTAAAAAGTGATGATCATAAATACATGACTAATCTAGGTTACGTACAGGCTTTCACAGTTGTCAGCTTCCTGGCATGAAGCACTACAACTAAAACTCAACTTTTCCATACCTAAGGTATGGGAGTCTGAACTGTCAGTGGCTGTAAAAGGCCTGTGCACTGGAAGCTCAGTTTTATCCATTTAGAGGTATTGCACACTTAGTCCATCCTTCCCCAGATAGTCAGAGTAAAAATATTAGCTACAATGCATGAGGGAAGTGGTCCTTTTTTTTTAAAAAAAAAAAAAAGCAAAACAAAACAAACTGATTAAACAAACAAGTGATGTTTCCACTGGCAGGAACGGAAAAGGTTTACTTTTTCACTGTCCCTGTAAGTCAGACAGTCCTCAGGAAAAACAGCTCCCTCAGAGCAGCTCTGCACAAAGGCTCGTGACAAAGAATCCAATTTCTGACTCTGTGACCATGACAGTACAGCACCCCACCGCCACCAGCAGATACATCCTCCTGTTTTTAATACCTATGTCTGAACACCCTTAATTATGATCAAGCTACTTTCCCTCCCATGCAGATCCTCTGCACTCCAGGCTAAGTTAATTTCTCCAGAAAGCCAACTGTATGAAGACTGACAAACAAAAGAAACACACGGTTCCACTGTCACAGTCATCCAACACCCCGTAAGACGTAACCAAGCAAAGTCCACTGGGGCCTCCAAGGACACTACATGAAGGGGCCATCAGTCAGCAGTAAGCACAACAATGCCAGATAATCAGCAGTACCAGTGGCTTCTGGAGTCTCTCAGGCAACAAAGATACTCAGTGCAGCTTTCTTATATACATTAGTGTACATATATAGGTTTTGTACATCATCATCACCAGTGATGGCAGCAGGAATACTCACGATTTGTCTCTTCTGCACACCCGTCTCTGAGGGCTGGCTTGCCTTCGGCGAGGGGACAACGACTTACCCCGTGATCTCTCTTTCATTGGAGAATGGGCACTTGAGGGTTTCAGAATCTGTGAGAGATGGGGGAGGGAAGGAAAAGGCGTTCAGTAAAGGCAATGATTCACTGAAAAATAAAAATAAAAGGGCCTCATACAGTAGTGGAGACAGCACACAAAGAGCCTTCAGTCCCTTGAGGCTTACTCAAATCCTGCCCAGGTTAAGAGGAACCCAAAGCTGTTATCATGTGATAGCTGCTCAGGGGCCCCCTGAAAACATTAGTTGGTGTCACCAATTCAGTTCCCAGCTAAATACTGAAAGAAGGTCTCATCCACAGCTTTCTTCAGAGCTGGCAACAGTAAGGGATAAGAAAAATGGCTTTGAGCTTCAGCTGAAGGAAACTCACCCAAGCCAAATCACCCCCTCCAGCTTTCCTCTCCACAAACAGAAGTGATTATATCCTAGGCTAGCAGTTAAACCCCCTGTAGGACTTTACAGTAGGTCTCCAACTAGCCTGCATCACCCAGGCACTCCAGCCTCAGAAGTCTATCAGCACAGACGCTCACACTCCAGGCTTTTTTTTAAGACCTGATCCTCCAAAATCAGCCCCCTCACAAGGGAAGCCCTCTGAATGAAGTGGCTCAAATTCTAAATTAGCTCAGAGGAGGAGTCAGATGCAGGGCCTTCAGCCTTCACGGGTTCAGAGCTGTTGTCCTTGTCTTGAACCATGTACAAGGGCTGAAACCAATGTCACAGCTCAGCACACATACAGAGCTGGTCTCTCTATCAAAAGCAAGTACTAAATTCAGTAAGTCATCCACCCATGTGGACTTCTTCAACTAGAGCTGCTGCAGCTCTTTCTTCTCTAGATGGCATTAAAAGTGCGTAATTAGAGAAGGGGCAAAAAAATCTTCATTACATCTGTAATCAAGCACATTTACTTAAGGTGACCGTATGGTACAAGCTGGCCCTCAAAACTCCTTGGCAGGGCAGGAGAGGTGGCAGTAAGATGTAGGGGCTATGATGCCACTGGCAGCACTCACCCCAAGGTCAGGGCGAGGGGGCAGGTGCCTCAGCCAAAAAGGCACGCAGCTGCTACGTAGGAGCCATTCCTCAGCAGGGCAGGGGAGAAGAACCCAGAATAACTTGGCTGCAATGCCGCATGCCTCTCCGCAAGAGCCAGCCCCATACTTAGCAACACACCTGCTCCGCTTCCGCTGCCAGCAGTGGGCTAAGTGACACTGAATCCCCTTCCCCCATGACCACAAACAGCTCCTCACCCATACCAGCCCCACAGACCTGGTCTGGGACACCCCTCATCCCCAAGGGCAGCCAAACCCTCCAGCACTCTGGCAGCCTGCCCTGTCACCACACTGTTTCCCTCTGGGCTTTTCAGTCCAACCAACCAGCAGCAAACCACTGGCCTGTCAGGGACTTGCTCTCCTCACCCTTCCCATGAAACCTACTTTGTGATTTAGCCAAGGGGGCATCAGGCAGCACAGGGCAAGCCCACTGGAACACCCTGCAAGGAGAAGCAACCACTGACACAGCCGTCCCATCCTATGGCACCCCTTGCAGCTCAGGTGCAAAGAGCTGAGAACCCTACCTGTGACCAGGCCACCCACTCCACCAGTTCCAGCCCCAGGTGCACTGTTTCTTCCCAGCCACATTCTTCTAGAATCAGTAGGAAAAGTAAACCAGGCAATAGCTCCTCGATGGTCAGGGACAAGTATGGGTTCAAGAGTTTCCCAGGCTATAGGGGGTGATCTTTCAACTAAAAAATATCTATAAAGGGCTTGAAAACACACCAAACCCTATGGGGAAATCCACCAAGACAGATGTAAGCACACCCCCAGCCCACCTGATAGCACCTTAATCTCAGGATGGGGTCAGTCTGCTGAAATGGAGCAAGAAGGGATAAGGCACACCCACCTCAGAGTCCACTGCCCAGGTACAGAGACCTACCTTCATCCTCATATCCCTGGCAAACTTCTCCAGCTCCTTCCTGACTTCTGTGCGCATCATTTTGGATACATTGAGGACCAGCTGTTTCCACTCGATGGGCTGAAAGCTGTGTGGCTCATGCGGGACATATAATCCTATTTTTACTTTTTTGACTGAATGCAAGTACTTTTTATAGGAGTCTTCAAATTCAAAGATGAGGTCGCTCAGAGTTCGGTAAGTTAGAGGTTTGTCCATCAGATCTGATCGTCTGCTCATGCCCAGTGAGCCATACCGGCCGTGGCAGTAAATCCCGAGCACCACGTGATGAAAATAGTTCCCTGAGAAGTGGGTTTTAAAGCTGATGGGGAATCGTTCCACAGAGGGCTGCCCATTCGTTAAGTATCTGGTGTCCACTGCGTCAAGGCAACAATGGCACTGGGAAGGGAGCACACACTATTGCACCTGTAAGACATCCTTAGCAGGCTTTTTAACTACCAGAGCAAGTGCTTTCTTGCTCACAGAAATTTATTCTCACTGTGACCCAAAAGCAAGGCAGTGCTACTAAAGTGCATTTCTCTGCTTGAAGAGTAAGATGCAATGTTTCAGGCATGACTCAACCAAACTTCCGGGGGAAGGAAAAAAACACAACAGTGTTTGGGTCAGCACACCAGAAGAGAGACCACCCTCCCCTGATCTGTGGGAAATTCAACATTTGATAGTGACACCAAAGTTCCATGCTCCTAAAAGGGAACAGTGTTTTCCTCCATTTCATGCTGGAGCTTGGTACAACTCAGGTTATTGATCCTCATTTTCCCACATCTTCAAACAGTACAAAAAAAAAAAAAAAACAACTGAATTTATTCCTCTCCAGGGTGACAGTCTGCCTTTCCATCTGTAAACTAGCTCTTGGTATGGCTACTCCTCATACGAGAGTCATTTTGCATGTTACCTGTGTAATGCATTGCAGAGATGAGGAACGTAAAGCTCCCAGGAAGGTAATTAATTAGCTAAGCACAGAGACATGGTCAGGAACAAATGCTTTTAAAAAGCAAAATGTGTCCTCTGAATCCCTGGCCGGCCATTTCAAATGCACCACATGCAGAGGCCGGGACCAAGCTCCAAAACACTGTAGTAGGTGATCTCAGAGCGGAACTATGCATGCGTCCCAGGTCGTCTCCTCGGGAGGTTGCTGGCTTGTGCCAGGGTGAGTGGAGACTGAGATTCCCCCACGCAAGCGGGTTTGCGTCAGTGCCTACGTCGCATGCAGCTCCCTGCTGCTAATCCTCGAACAGCTGAAACCTACCCTGGCTCCATGTGCTGACATCTGGCTCCTGGGACAGCAGGTGCTCTTCCCTCTGCAGCTGAGATCCCCATTCACGCCTGGGGAATGGAGGAGAGATGACCAGAAAAGGGCGCAGTAAGACGCTCCAGCCTGGAGTTGCTCAGCCAGAGGCACCTGCTGTAACCCCAGAGCCATCCCGAGAGGTGCAATCAGTCAAGACAGTCACTCAGGGTGGTGCCACTACAAAACTGGCCTGAGGGGCAGCAATGCCAGAAAAGCACTGGAGCAACCTGAAGAACGGAGGAGTGGGGTCAGTGGGCTGGAGCTGCAGGAGCTAGCTCAGACTGTGGTCCTGCTCTGAAGATCTCCAGCATCCCCTCCTCCTCCTATTCCATGCCCAAAAAGAAGGTCTTTAACAGCAGTGAAACAAGAGCCACTGCACAGCTGAGATGCCCTGGGGTGCTACAGGTTCTGGCCTTCTGTCTGACCAACAGCTGCTGGAAAACTAAGAACACAAAAAGCCTTTGTACCAGTGCTGTAAAACACAATTTGGGCTCAGTTCTGGTTCTGGCCAGCCTGACACCCCACCTCACTGTCAGTGAAACTCTCCAGGATGTTCACCCCCCCACCCATACCCCACATCTCACTTGTCTCTACAGGGATGCAGAAAATCATCCAGTGGCACTCATCTCTCTCTAAAGCTTTTTCTCAAGGGCATATTTCACCCACTTGATGCTTGTTGAATTTCAGAAGTTCACAATTCTTCCCTCCAGATGAACACAGAATCCAACTAGTAAGATTGGTGAACTGCCCACAATCTGAGGTCAAGAGCAAGGAGTTAAACCTCTGTACAAAAAAAAAAAAAAAAAAAAAAAAAAGGCAAGAAAAACACATTGGCAAAATTCCTTCAGAACAGCCACAGGGAAGCCTTTCAGTTCAATGTCAAAACAAATTTAACCGCGTTCCATGCTAGATGTCATCAGCTTTAGCAGTCTAGAAAACATACTAGAGAGTATAGGAATGGACAATACTATGGGCCCAGCTCCTGGTGCACTTCAGTATCTCTACAACAGTAAGTCTGAATAAGTGTGCAAAGCAGAGTGCACCTCCCTACTGTGCACACAACCCCTCAGCCAGCCAAAGCTGCCCATCTGCTGCCCCACTTACATCAAACACAAACACCCTGCAGCAACCATGAAGGCTCACCCTGATATCAACTACACCCAACACAGAACAGAAATAGCTCTATTGCCTTCAGTGTTCTCATGGGACTGTTGCTGCATTAGGACTAGCTTGCCCAAGAAAAAAAAACAAAAAAAAACAAAAAAAAAACCAAAACAAAAACCAAAACAAAAACAAAAAAAAAAAACCAAAAACCCCCCCCCCCCCAACCCACCCCCAAAATGCAAATTAAAAAAAAAATCCAAACCCAAAAAGGGGCCCAACACCGCTAAATCACCCG
>JANHGN010016557.1:48889-73108 GCA_024605025.1 Megaceryle maxima
GAGAGACAGAAACTAACATGACTTTGTTGTTTAATTTGTTTATTAGTTGTTTAATTTGTTTATTATTTAAACAATTTATTATTGTTTAAATAATAAACATTATTATTTAATGTTGTTTATTAGACAAACACAGGACAGAACCTGCATTCCTTAGGTGTTACCAAGCCCTGACAATAACTGGCAGAGATTACTGAAGTAAACAGGGACTGTGTAGACAGATACTTATCTGGGCACTTCAGGTCAGAAGTTATGCACATTACATCTGCATAATTGACATTATGCAGATTACCAGGGCAGGAGGCAAAGTCAGCACAGCCAGAGCAGGATGCTTGTGACCTGGGCACATGGCATCCAAACCCCTACCAACAAGCCTAGGCAATTTGGCCACTTGTTGATCAACACCACAGCAGCTCCCCAGGCTGCTGGCACTCACCTTTAGCTGTGACCATCTCAAACAGCATCCAGGAAGGGCAATATATTAAAGAGTTCTGCAGTGGAAGAAGTCACAGGCATGTGAAAGGATACATCCCCAGGATAACTGCTTCAAGGCATTTGATAGGTAAGGACTCCCTGGTCATTTCTTTTGCTGTCTCCATTAACCTAGGACAGGAAGAGAAAAATAATTCAGTCCTTTCAGTTGGAGCAGTTGACAGGAATCAAATGGTCCTCTTGTACACTGAGAGCCAGGTACCTCAGGTTCTCATCTCAGCATGTGCTGGTGAACTTGATTCTCCTATTCAGCAACTTGTTAGAGCCCTGTTGACTTGTGGAGGATGTTTAGGGGGGGGTGGGGAGTGGAAGGGGTGGCTGGTATCCCAGTGCCTTCCAGCCCCTGAAGGTGGGTTGGAAGAATACAGTCCTCCGTGCCCCACCCAGCAACTCCATGAGCATCTCTTCAGATTGTAACACAAAGTCCTGCTGAGCTGCAAAACCTGGCAATCGTGCAAGCTCCCACAGCTTATTTTCAAAATAAGCTTGGCTCTCCTCTGGGAAAAAAAAAACCAAACCAAAAACAAAAAACAGGAGAGAAAGGATGGTTACACGATGTTCCCCTGACAGCTACAAATGCCTCTGTAAGCCTATAGCTAGAGGTGGAGAAAGTAATTTAATGCCTTCTCTGAGCACAGTTCTACCAACACAGACACTTTCACACCACTGCAAGCTGAGCTACTACCTTGATGCTGCTCCCCACCTCATGCGGGCTGAAAAAGTAGCAAAAAACATAGGATTTCCTGCAGGAGTGCAGAAAACTATGTACACCTAGGATCTTACAAGCTCACAAAGCTGAGTTAGAATCTGGACTGTATCTTTAGAGTTTTCTGACAGGGACAACACTGTGACAAAATAAACAAGCAACCCAATCTCAGGTCGGTTGAGGAGGCTGCTCTGCCAGACTGACACCACACCATCAACCAACTAGGTATCTTATCCCCCTTCTGCAAGCAGATCTGGAAATCCCAAAGAATCAAAAGGGGGGAAAAAAAATGACTGTAAGAAGATTTTTAAAAAAAAAAAAAGGCCAGAAGAGTTGCATTCAATGATACACAAACCCCACAAAATAAAAAAAAAGGGAAGAAAATCTCAAAGCTAAACCAAAGGATTACTTCCTTTTTGAAGTTTTCTCTATCCATAGCCTTCCCCTGTGAAGAGCTTTGTAAACAGATGTCCTACTCTAAGAAAACACAACATGAAATGATAAAAATATTTGTATTAGAGAAGATGATGAGAAAGCACATCTGAAACTATCAGAGTCTGTTTTTCCCACTAATTCACCCACCTCATATATTTTAAACCTTGTATTGCATGCAAATGGCAATACAGATTCCACTGTTATTACAGCCTGTCACAGCCATTGTGTCCCATTTATCCAAGTTAGACGTGAACATTTCATTCGTAAACAACTGCCCTTTACACCCTGCCTGCAGTACAGAAGACAAATTAGAGCTAGCCTGCCTCCTACATGCCCACAATCAGCTACAGAAACCCCACTGTTGGAAGCACAGAGCAGCTCCCGGGAGGTTGCACAATGGGGTCCCTTTATCCCAAGAGTGGCTCCTCAATGCTAGTCACAGCAGTGGCCACTGCAAAGCCCTGTCTCCATCTGGAGAAGCATTACATGCAGACAATGCAGGCGAGGTATCCAGGAACAAGATGACCAATTTAAATTTCCTATCTTCTAACTCCAGGGAAATTAAAAAAAAAAGTCACAGCTGATTATGAATGTGCATGAGGAGCATGAAAAAGCTCAAGCTGTAAAGCTATTTAACTTCATTTAGTGTGGTATATGCCTGGTTAACATGGTCCAAGGGACAGGGTGAGCATCTCCTTCTCAGGTCTGTACTTACGCTGACTCGGCTGCTGGCAGGCAAACACAGTGACTGCACTGGAGCTGCCTTCTCACTGCATGCAGCACCAGGTCTTCTAACACCTGCTTTAATAAGTTCACTATTGTCATGATTTCAAGGTGTTGTCAGCATAGAGGTAACAATGGCTCCACAGGCAGGGAGGGAGTCTTCAAAGTAATTGGCCTAAATAAGCAGTCAAATTAGTACTGACTTATCTGTCATGGCAACACTCACACTATTTAAATACTAAATTGTATTTAATACTCACTCCATTTACAAGCCACATACACGCTGGTTCTGAAGCACAGCTCTCTGGGACACTTTACAGTTATTAAGACAGATTTTAATATAAACAAAAATGTGTTTTGCTTGCTTAGAAACATAGAATCATAGAATGGCAGCGTTTGGAAAGGACCTCTGGAGATCATCAAGTCCAACCCTCCTGCCAGAGCAGGACCATAGAATCTAGTACAGGTTACATAGGAATGCATCCAGATGGGTCTTGAAAGTCTCCAGAGAAGGAGACTCCACAAACTCTCTGGGAAGCCTGTTCCAGAGCTCTGTAACCCCTACTGTAAAGAAGTTCTTCCTGATGTTGAGGTGGAACTTCCTGTGCTCTAGCCTGCATCGATCGCCCCTTGTCCTATTGCAGGGCACAAGTGAAAAGAGGTTGCCCCCTTCTTCTTGACACACAGCCCTCACATATTTATACACATTAATTAGATCCCCTCTCAGTTTTCTCCAGACTCTCAACCTTTCCTGATAAGGCAGGTGATCCAGTCCCTTAAGCATTCTTGTAGCCCTCTGTTGGACTCGAGTCTCGAGTACATCTCCGTCCCTCTTGAACTGGGGAGACCAGAACTGAATGCAATACCCTAGATGAGGTCTCACTAGGGCAGAGTAGAGATGGAGGAGGACCTCCCTCAATCTGCTGGACACACTCTTCTTAATGCACCCCAGGATACCATTCGCTTTCTTGGCCACAGGGCACATTGCTGTCGCACGGATAACTTGTTGTCCACCAGGACTCCAAGGTCCTTCTCCACAGAGCTGCTTTCTAGCAGACTGCTTCCTAACCTGTACTGGTGTATTTTATTACTCCTTCCCAGGTGCAGGACTCTGAGCTTATTCTTGCTGAAACTCATTAGGTTCTTCTTTGCCCAGTTCTCCAGTCTGTCCAAATAATGCTGAATGGCTGCAAGGCCTTCAGGTGTACCACCCAAACCTCCCAGTTTCGTATCATCAGTAAAATTGCTGAGAATACACTCTGTCCCTTCATCAAGGTCATTGATGAAGATGTTGAACAGGACTTGACCCAGCACTGATCCTTGAGGGACTCCACTAGTTACAGCTCTCCAGCTGGACCTGGCACCATTGATTACCACTCTTTGGGCTCTATTGTGTAACCAGTTCTTAATCCATCTCGCTGTCTGTTCTTCTATCTCACCCTTCATGAGCTTAATCATGAGGATGTTATGGGAAACTGTCAAACAACTTGCTAAGGTCAAGGTAGTCTACATCCACTGGTCTCCCTGCATCTACCCATTCAGTCATGATATCATAGAATGCTATCAGATTAGTCAAGCATGATTTCCCCTTGGTAAATCCATGCTGACTACTCCTGATAACCTTCTTCTCTTCCATGTGCTTAGAGGTAACCTCCAGAATGAGCTGCTCCATCATTCTTCCAGGGATGGAGGTGAGGCTGACTGGTCCGTAGTTTGCTGGATCTTCCTTCTTGCCGTTTTTGAAGACTGGAATGACACTGGCTTTCCTTCAGTCCTCAGACACCTCTCCTGTTTGCCACAATCTTGTGAAAATGATGGAGAGTTGTAGTGTAACAACATCAGCCAGTTCTCTCAACACTCTTGGACGCATCTCATCAGGACCCATGGACTTGTGTGTATTCAATTTTCGTAACTGATCACTAATCCAGTCTTCACTGACTAGTGAAGAGTCTTCCCTCCTCCAGGCTTTCCCTCCTACATCCAGGGTCTGGAGTTCACAAGGGCTGGTCTTAGGATTAAAGACCAAAGCAAAGAAGGTGTTCAGCAACTCTGCCTTCTCTGCATCCTCGGTTATCAGGGCTGCCACCTCATTCAGCAGAGGGCCCACACTTTCCCTGTTCTTCCTTTTGCTACTGATGTATTTGAAGAAGCCCTTTCTGTTCTCTTTTGCTTCCTTTGACAGTTTTAGTTCTAAGAGGGCTTTGACCTTTCTTGTTGCCTTTCTACATGTCCTGACAACTTCCCTACAGTTCTCCCAAGTGACAAGTCCCTTCTTCCACAAACTGTAAATTTCTTTCTTCCACGAGTTTTCCATCAGAAGCTCCTTGCTCAACTGTGCAGGTCTCTTAGCACATCTACCTGATTTTTTACTCCAGGGAACACACCTATCTTGGGCATAGAGGAAGTGGTATTTAAAAACTGATCAACTTTCTCAGGGTCCTTTACCCTCCAGAGAGAACCCATGGGATTCTTGCTGCCCATTAGTGCACGATACCACAGCCAACCCTTCTAAGGCTAGCAGCAGCCCTTCATTCCCTTTACATACCATCATCAGATAGCTGGGCTCAAAAGAGACCCTGGGAACCCTCCTGTCCCACCTCCTGCTCAAAGCACTCAGGTCCAGGAACTGGACAGGACTGAGCAGGTGCTCAGTGGCCACCTGGCAGCTCAAAGATGGCCATGGCCTCCAGACCACAGCAGTGGTGAGGATCTCTGCAAGAGAAGCATCATTCCAGAAGCATCACCAACAATCTGCAAACAGACATCCATCTGCACTCATAAAGCAGGTCACTCCCTCACACATATCAAATCCCAGAGTCCTGGGGAATACTCTGCAAACAGTTTGCTTTTTCCTCTGTGTTTACAGCACACACCATGAGGTTTACATGGATGACTCAGTTCAACAGACAGTGAGAGGCTTTTTTTCCCAGCTGTTAACAAGCCTGAGACAAAGCATGGCCTTAAACCCTGTGTTTGTGATGGAAGCAGAGCCTTTGAAGAATCCCCAAGCCACTGCTCTGTCCAGGGTAGCATAAGCCAGATCTACATCACTCCCCACAGATAATTTTCCAACATACTTTTAACTGGTTTCTCAAAGGCTTGGAAACCCACCAGTCAATCTATCCTATACTTAACCTTGCACAAAAGAAGGTTTAAACTAATGTTTAAACTAAATCTTTTCTTTTGTAATTTTTTTTTCAATTTAATTGTGATGCTATTTCTGCTATCCACAGTGAGCATGGAGACCATTTATTATCTCTCCTCATGCAACAGACCTTTGTATGTACAACAGGCTGTAATTTACTCCCTCCTCTGTAAACACAAGAAAGCAGACAGAGAGTTTGGTTTGTTTTTAATCCCCTCTCTCACCTCAAAGCTTTCCCCTTAGGTCATATTTTCTAATCTGTGAGCAATGTTTGTTACTTTCCTTTTGGACTTTCTTCAACCAACTCACAGTCCTTCACCACAATACAAACAGACCAATTTCCTTCTGAATCCAACTTTTAGTATATTTTTGTGGCCAACCCCATGTGCTGTTGGCCTTTTCCCCTGTTGAACCACACTGAATACTGAAGGTTTTTTTTTTTTCTTTTGAGATGAGCTCCTTCTTTGCAAAACTAGCCTTTCATTCTCCACTGTGTATTCCCCCAACCAGCTAACCCCTCCTCTGCAATTGCCCCAACTAAATTACCTCCTGTTTGTTCTCTTACCCTTTGAGATCACTCTGAATCCCAATTCCACCTTGCAAAGCCTTGTCACCTTGTCCAACCTGGACTGCAAAGCACATCTCTTAGCAAACAATTAGTCTCTTCCATTCCAATAATGAAAAAAAACATTGAGGTGTGCAATCTCTGCCCCAGGTCAACTAACAAAGTCTACTAAGCAAGTGCAAGCTATTGGTTATGTACCACTTTCTAAGCATTACTTTTCACCAGGTTGGTTCCTTATGTTTAATTTTATTTAGATGTGACATCCCTGCCTTACCTGGAGGCTGCCAAAAGCCATACTGATGCAAAGCATTATGACATCCACAGATTATCCTTGATTGACAAAAGCTCTTGCACTCTCACATAAAGGAATGATCAGAAGCAAACTATGTCAAACTAAATTCACATTGCCTGTTACTTACCCTGAAACTGCAGATAAAACTCAAAAAGTTCCTAGTCTTATCTTTTCTCTTTCTCTTACTGTTTTTAAGGCTGGTACCTTTGCCTTCCCCAGTTGCCAACAAGAGTATCCATCCTCCCCGCACTCTCTAACAAAGATATTAATGGTTTAGAGGTTGCTTGCCTGTTCTCTAAGTGATCTAGGACAAATGACAGAGCATCCAGCTCATTTGAAAATAACTCATTACAAGTGCTCTTTCACTTGTCCTTTCCCTATTTTCTTTCACTCCTAGATTCTTACTATGCTGTTTTAGATGTTAATCATGACCAGAAAGTCTCCACAGTTAAACCTGTGAATGAAGATTGAAGGAAGGCAAAAAAGTTAAAAAAACAGCATCAAGCATTTTGATTCCCTGTCTGAGCAAGGATTTTCTTCAAATCTTTCCAGTTATCTGAAAAGATTCCACGTACATGGCTAACAGAGTACTTTACAACCTCACTAGCCCAAAGCTGCCCCCTGCACAGACCCCAGTGAGCACAGAGCAGCCCATCTCTTCCAGTAACTCAAGGGAAACTGCTACAGTCAAAAATGAATATCATGCAGCTTGCTTCTTCGCAGCATTTACACTGATATCTGAAGTCTGCAAGGCAGATCTCTATTCCAGACCACAGTTAAATGCTTCTGCCTCTAACAAATGTAGCCAACAGGAACAGGCTGCACGCTCCTCCCTCCAGACCTAGTCCTTGGCAGATGGTGATATTTCCTTGTTAATTGACTCAACTTTCTTTCAGTGTTTTCAGGAGCCCACCCTAGATTATCACCCTTGCTTTCTGCAGTAACAGAGCGCCCGTAGAGTTGGGGTGGCCTCTTTAGGATGTTTCCTGTTTAAAATGGCAGTATTTGCAGGTATCTTTTGGAACCCATTGATTCCTTTTGCTCCCAGATTTTTCACTAGGGCATCCAATTTCATATACAGGTTAGAAAAAGCTTCAAACCCTTTAGCATGCCCAAAACTGAAGGATCTCACTAGCTGGCACCCACCACACTGGAGTCACTTCAGAGATGACCATACTTAGGAGGAGAGGTTGCCTGTTACCTTCACCAGAAAGACTCTAATACACATTTTATTGAGGTCTGTAGTGATATCCTCCAGCACGTTTGCCATAAAATCTCTCACTCCAAATTTTTTCTAAGGTTTTCTGGCAGTTTTAGTCTTCCTAATGAAGCTAAGAAAGAAGTGAAAGGCACCAACAGGAGTGAAAGGAGATAAACAAGCAGAGCAGCTACTGCTCTCCTGAATCTTCTCAAAACTAGTTTGTTTCAATGGCAAAAGTACTTCTACCACATGCTGAACATAGCACCCTATCTGTAATGTTCTCCCTTTGTGCCAGAAAGCAGCAGATGTTCAAATGCGTTCTGCAGTCTATTTTCTGGAAATGGTATGAGCCCATTTTTCTTTACAGCCCCAGCAGGGTTGCCTAATAACATGGTGTGTTGAAACAGTATTATTTTCCACCCTCCCCCCTCACTGATATTCGGTTGCATTGTTCCCACGTGACTGCTTCTATCACATTCTTTTATTGCAATTGATTACCCATTAAATCTGCAGTCACTGAATGTCTCTCCATCTTCACAGAGCAGCTTCCGAGATGTAATTTCTCAAAACCCCCAGATCCTACCCAAACATCAGTTTTTCCTTCAGTCATAGAACCCATTGATCAACTAGCATGTAACTGGTGGGAACAGCACAATACGGCACCTACCTACACCCTCCCCAGAGTATATGGGGAGGACAAATATTTGTTCCTCATTGTGGCTCAACCCTGCATTCTAGAACAGAAGCTTGCAGAGGGCTTATTTGTCCTTGTAAAGCCAGTAATAAAAGCTCGTTGGTATTGAATTCTTAGTTACAGCTATTACTGGATATCCAGTAATGCATTTTCCTTCTAGGCTTGGAATTTTTAAGGAATGGCTGTTTTGGTTAAAGGTACCGGTATGCATCAGACTTTTTGTACCAACAAAAGCTGTAATATAGGTTTTGCTGGCATAATCCTGTAGGGTAAAAAGAAAATTGGCCTTACTGGTGTCCAAAACACTTGTATCACACACATACATACGTGTACCATGGATCAGCAGAGCTGAACTCCACAGGGTGGACTTTACCTATGCAGTACAAATGGTATGTCATGAAGCATAAGGGAAGGACACCGTCCAGGGTCAGGATACCTATATACTGTTAGCAAAGCACTCCTACGGTGGATGAATCTACAACTGTAAATTCAGATTTGGGGCAAATGCAGCAAACTCAGGCAAGGTTAGACACAGACACATTTTCAGATACAGTTCACCCATTCAACAGGAACGTCACACCAGTTTGCAGGATCACAACTCACGCAGCTACACCAACAGAAATCTAACATTTTCAAAAGTGTTATCTGTAGTCTAGACAAATCCACGGGGCGTCTGGCAGTCTAGAAGTGGATAGCTAACAGTGACTTTTTCTTAAGAGAGGTTGTAAATACTGAATTATAGCAAGCCTGTATACTTTATGTTACGAGATCCTATGGATAATTTATTCTCTTCCTAACTGCTGTCATGCATTTTTATTTTCTCATGCATCACACTGACGGTGACAGTAAATCTCTATAATATCTACTCCTTCCTCCATAATAGAAAATCTCATGAATATGCCTCAGCTGCTTTAGGACATTTTCACATGGATTTATGAATATTCAATTTCCATCTAGTGCTCAGCTTCTTTGTGTCCAGCCACTGCTGGCTTGAAGAGAGGCTGCCAAAGACCTCATAATACTTTCATTAGCTTTGAGCCCTCATATTATGAAATAAGTGATATGTTTAATATCAATAAATCACAGCTCTGGTAACAGCCTCAACCTTCAAGAGGCAGTGGCGACTGGAGGCACTCGGCATCTTGCCCAGTCAACTTGGAAATACAAACTTTGTCTTGCAGTAAGCAAGGCCCTTCACACCAGAGAAACTTGCTCAGAGCAGCACTCGTCGCCTCAGCACAAGACGCCTGTTGTCACCATGCTGGAAGCAGATTTCTCATGAAGTGGAACACACCTCCCAGGAGAAAACTTGCAGGTGTGGGAGATTTTTAAGCTCTTATGAAAACTGGCCTGGCAGCAGGAGAACAGATCGCCAAGGACAACCGCAAGAGAGGATATCCTCAGCTGGTATGCGCAGCCATGCACCCCAGATGAAGGAAAACCTTCAGGCATACCTCAACATTACGGGGCAATTAACACATTATTTCCCTTCTCAAAGTTGGGGAGACAATGACAGGGAAAGCATTTGAGCCCCACTGCAATACAACAGGATCTAGGCAGCTGAGCATGCTCCTAACAGCTCCACTACTCCTAGGGCTCCCATCCATCATGTCAAGGAGCAAAGCACAACAAGTCTTAGGACTTAACACTATGCAAGACCAGTATATACCAGGTGCAGGCAACTGTGCCTGGCAAGCTGGCAGCAGCTGGCCCAATGTGTGGGACAATTTCCAGGGGTCATCTCCTCAACTTTGCAAAAGTCCTACCACAACATTCTAAGTCACTCACAGAAATCCTAACAGCAACAGGAAAAGGAGAGAAGTCAGACATGAGTCCCCAGGCAAACACTAAGGTAGGTAAACAGAGGAAATGGCACCACTTAGGAGAGGATTCAAAGCCATGGGTATGTCTCCAGCTGTGACCCATACATTGGTTCCCTTCCAGGAAAATGCACCATCCTTGTAAGCCAGGCTTTCAATCCAGCCCAGGAGGACACCAACCATTCAAGTAGTGAGTGCTGAGCACGGTTTGTTCTCATCCTCCACTTTCTTGGAAAAATAGTAATGGGACAAACTTAAAAATGAGGGATCAGCCTTAAAATTGGTTTAGGCTTCTATAAGCCCATCTATCATTCAAGGCACAAGGTTCTTCTAAACTAGGTCCACTGGTGCAATGAACATTAAATAGAGAAAGGAAGTGAGAAATATTGCTGTCAACAAGATGAAAACCTCAAGTACAGAGCTAGGATGGAAACTGGAATTTAAGGTGACAGACCATTACATTAATGACAGATGGATGGGGAGAGCTAGAAACAGGCCAGTCTACAGGAGGAATTATATTCTGCTTATCTAAATTTCACCCTCAAATAAAAGCATAATATTGTTAACACCACTTCCTGCCCTAACCTGCCAATTTACTGAGTCCTGTTAAAGAGCTGTCCTAAGCATGATGCAGTTCTTACATGCAAAGGATCCCAGCTCTCTATTGCCAGGATCCCTGTGCACATATTCATGCTTATATTGCACAACTCATCTACAGTCATCATGAGTCCACCATGAAAGAATGTCAAGATGAGTGTCAATGAGAGAAGCACAGCCACAACTTAAATGGTCTGTTGTGATCCTCCAGGAAAAAAGGACTGTGCCTGAGAAGAAAAAGTTCCTACAGTGTTGTGCGCAGCTGATCACTTCCTCCTATCAGCAAAGGGTAGTACAGTGCAACCAGAATATCAGGATTTACATATTTTCCATAAAAACAGCCCAGCCCTCCCAATCCAATACCAACAAGCAAGAAGTGAGGGTTTTCCCAGTCCTCTGCATTCAGCTTTGGCCTGAAGCTGTACGGCTCCCAAGCAGCTGCTGAGCAAGAGCAGCCCTTCCACTCACTGGCTCTCGATGGGTCCGTGGCAGCAAGCCAGGACCCTCCTTGCAAAGGTGGCAACATACACAATTTTGGCCCTGCCAGAGGAGCCATGGCACAGAGGAGACAGCTCTCCCATGCCATGGTGCTACAGTGCTCAAGGGCCCAAAGTGATCAGCAGGTGTGACATGAGACAAGGGCACTGACCACTTTCAGAGACACTTACCCACTTAGAGGTCTGGTTTTTCTAATCTCGAAGAACTGTGTTCCCGTGTGATTGTATCTGAATTTTTTCTGTTTAAAGAAAGTAACCTGAACAGTCAAACAATAAAATAACAATACTCAAAAGCTGAACTTCAGTTCTGATTACCTGTTGAAAGATAAACCAAGCAGTAAAAGCCATTGACTCTCAGCAGAGATGAAACCCTGTCATTTGAAATGAAGCATTTTTTTCACTTTTTTTATAGACCATTAATTAGCATTAGGTGGAGTCAAGCAAAAAGGTCATTTGTCTAAACACTTAAATTTGGCATTTGAGGGTTATGAATTCTCTCTTCCTCTAGGTCCCACTCACTACTAGGTTACAAGTTTGGAAGGAAAAAAAAAAAAATACTCCTTGAGCATAGCATAGCTGTTCAAGCAGTAATGCAGTAAATCAGATCAGAAAACCAATCTGTCCAGTAAAAACAAACAAAAAAAATCAAAACCCAACAAAAGTTAAAAACCAAATATATATTAAAAAAATATAAAAGTTACACCATCCCCCTACTTTTACTAGGTTCTTTTTCCAGTGGAATCTGTTCCCCAGCCTAGTTCCCAACATAGCCACGAGAACACTGATGCCAACAAAATTGTAGTTGTGATACCAGGGCAGAAACAAGTGACACCATGGAGGCAAAGGGTACCTTGGGAGGCATAAATAGCACAGCTCCCGGGTGTCCAACCATGGTCTAAATAAAAAAAATCCAGCTCACACCAGGATGCTCTGAACTGACTTCAGTTAGACTTCCGAGTTCTCCAGAAACAAGGCTCTGCTTCCCTCCTGCCTTCAAAACCTCATTCATGAGGCCCTTTCAGAGTGCTCTGAACAAAGCATACAAGCCTCTTCTAGACCTCAAAGGAAGCCCAGACCCTGCTCCCCAGACCACTTTGAAGCCTTTCTGAATACAGATCCAAAGCCCATGCCTAAGGCCTGTTCCTGCTATGCAGCAAAGTGCAGGACCTCAAGAACACTTTTGGGGGGGAGGTAATATAATTTCTGGAGCTCTGTGTAACATGGTCTCCTCTCTGGCACAACGTCACTGAGCAGCAAGCTTCTTGTCCTGCCCAAGAGGCTGACACACATAAAAGAAATTCACCACCCCCCTGAAGAGCTGGCCCCAGCCTCCCTCCCCACGGCAGCTGCTGTGGCTCCAACCCCTGCTGCCGCCTTGATCCCAGCCACAACTCCCCAGCAGGCTGACCGCGCCTGCTATTTCTGGATGCTCTTCCAGCTGCCAGCCATATCCTTTCTTAATCCTTACCAGGACTTGGCATTCATTCCTCATCCCCACCACTTCCCCCACACACAGAAAAAAAGGAGAGCTTAGTAAAAAAGTAAACAGAGAGAGGAGCAGCATCTGAGCCAGCAACTCTATCTTCCAACATTATCTGTCAGCAATGGAAACAGTCGGGCAAGGGGTAGTGATAGGAAGGTTAGATAGATGTGTACATCTCTGATTAAATACCCAAGAAAGGCAGGACACCTGAAAGGGGGGATTCTTTTGGTCAGTTCCCGTGTCACAGGCAAGCCTGCCTGCCCACTTTGAGGTCAGGACAGCTGCTAGTGCCCCCACCCCAATGACAAGCACTCCCTGCAGCTGAGCATTTAGGCAGTCCTCAGGCAGCCCGCAGGGGCTGCCAGAGCAGAGGGAGAAAGGGTTTGTCACAACATCAGCTCTCCCTCCTTTGTTTTACCATGAGATGCCATATTATTTATCGAGGCATCATAATCCAATTATAATATCCTCATAAACCAACTTGAAAATAAGTATTTCTACTCCCACCAACATCAATTAAATTTTTCAGTATCTTTTAAAGTTAATTACATCTCTAGAGGATTGCTGTGACAAGCTCAGTGCTGCAGGTGCTATCACAAATCCTTACCTTAGAGATATCCCTTCACCTCTGAACCATCTCAAGCCCTCACAACTAGCTAGTGCTTCAGTAAAGCCCTGATAATTCATGCCAGGCACAAGCCAGCCTTCTCTTCAGTGTCCACATGCTGGAAAAGGATACTGCAGCATCTTCATGTAGTTCTGTATTGCCTGAAGCCACTCTGGGATTGACATGGAGAGCTTGTAGTTTGGCACTGGTGGCACTGAGGGCTGGACACAAGAAAAAAATAAAGAGGTTAGACAGTTACTGCTCCCTGCAGAGCAGATAAGTGATTTACTTGAGCAGTGGCATGCGCTTAGTGCAATGCAACACAGCAGCACAGATGGCTTAAATGCCATATGAACTCAAGCACCAGGCAAAGTCATCCCGCTGCCAACAGGGGCTGTCTGTGCACCAGAGCCACACCTGCTGGCATAGAGAGGCATGGGCAAATCCCATACCACAGCAGGCTGCTCGTCACTGCTGCCACCATCCTTCAAACACCACCCTACATGGGCAGGCAGTCCAGCACAGAAGGCCAACACTTCCCATTTTTCCCCTCTAGCACAGGACAGTTTGGAGAAGCAGACTCCGTCCCAGCACTAGCTCTGCTTTCCTCCCTCCCCCAAGAAGACGTTTCAAGTCTAATTTTTTGTTTTCCCTACCACAAGAGAAAGATAAAAGGAGGTAAGTATCCCAAGCTGCATAACTTTCCATCTGTTGTGTATCAGTGGCACACTTGCTGAACAGGGTGCACATGGTACCTAGAAGACCACCTGGGACTCAAGATATTTAATGATATTAAGACACTTAAAGATATAAACTAGCAATGTAATGAGATTTTTCCAAAATCTCATAAGACATCTGCTTGTGCCTAAGCACTTTAGGAATCCAGGCCCTCAATCCATATTTAATCCTGACAGATATACAGCTCCCGAGCCTGTAACCATGCAGGAAAGGGCCACAGCCTTGTCCTAAATCCCCTTATTTTAGGGGTGAGGCTGTAAAATATGTGGTCAGCAGATGTTAAAATAGGCAGCATGGCTAAAAAGTTAGTACAATTTTCACGAAAGTAGCAGAAGAAATAGTTTATTTAAATATTAATGCAGATCTAAATTCAGGAACCAGCAACTTGGGCAGCTGTAACACAAGGTGCAAAGGAAAGTGTGTGACATCTCTAGGCCCACAACACTGTTACAATAGTTTGAAGATCATAAAGTATGATATCACTGTTCTAAATACACTTCAAATCAGTGATTGTAGATTTAAAAAAAAAAAAAAAAAAAAAAAAGCAATTTCAGGTAGTATGGGGCCATCTCTGCCATAAAAGACTTTCCTTTCTGGCTCCCCACCCCCACTAAGATGGAGGGATCGTGTGTTTCTTTCAGAGAGTGAGCATTAATAATCCCAAAACAACCAAAACCCAGCATTTACTACATGTAGCTAGTTACTACAGTCAAATAGTAAATACACCTCAAAGAAGTGGGGAAAAAAAATAAAAATAGAGACTCCTACATTGCTGGCACACAGGAACATATTTTCAGAAGCAAGCAGACAGATGGCTGGGTCTCCCGCTCGCTGCCTCCATCCACGGCACAGCACGCAAGACAACCGGCACGCCCACGCACAGGTTCTTCTCTCCTCACAAGTGGAAGTTTATGAGCCAGACTCATTAGCACTTCTTAATCATAATTTTCATGCCTAAATTCTTCATTAGAAGTAATTTCTTCTTTGGTTTCACAAGCTCATTCTGTCCTCAGCCCCTTTGGTCTGGATGAATTACCCCCCATCCCTCCTGGCTCTCAGGAAGGCCTGGATTCAGTGCACAGACTTGAGGGACTTGAGGTTCAGGAGCAGCCATCAGTTGAAAGAGGGAGTTAAGGCAGGCCCTGTCAAATCCTTCCAGGGGTAGTCATTTCTGTTCCGATATAAATGCTCCTTTTCCTCAAAGATAAAGAATCTCCGGGTGCATGCATTGCACTTAGACAACTCAACATGTCAAGGCAATGGGAGCCCCAACTAGCAAGAGGCCTGGTTGCTTCAGAGCAGCTGTGGGGGACAGCATCATTTTCCCAGCCCTCCATAAAATAGAGGCCCCTGTCCTTGCCCAGCTGTGGAACAGGACAGCATCCCATAGGGACTGCACCAGTGGATAGGCACGTAGCCCTTATTGTCACCCATAAGGGCCACCCTTGCCGTAGGGGTCAGGTTGGGACCTCCAAGTTTCCCAGTCTCCAAGGTGGAGCCCCTTAGTCCCCCAAGGAGGATGATCATGTCACCCACCCAGGCATGCTCAGCTAAAGAGAACCAGGGTTTGCCCAACAGCTGATATGTATTCCATCACATGTCTGTAAAGTTATTTTGGCAGGCCTGCTGAGCCAGGAGGCCCAAGCCCTTCCAGATGTCAGGCCACAAGGGAGAAGCAGCCATCAGTCTTCCCTGATGCAGGGAAGCACACTGTTCTATTCCCAGCACCAAGTGGGTAGTACATGGCACCATGCTGCCACTCAGGCCAGCCCAAGCCACAGCCCTACAAGCCTCCCCCTCCCACTCCTTCCAAACAAATCCCATTTTTCTGCCCCAAAATTCTTGCCCTGACTGCAGGATCACTGATCCTTGGCACCCAGCCAGCACAGAGCAGAGGCCAGAGCTGCACAATACCACAAGCCAAGGAAAGTGTAATGTTGTTGTGGTGGAGGCTGCAGCCCTCCAGCTACTGCAGATCCCTGTGCAGCAGCGAGGGGCCAGAGAGGGTTTGTAGCAGGAGGCCAGAGCCGCCAAGAGGAAATGCAGACACAGCACTACAGACCATGAATTCATAAAGTTAGCAAAATTCAGAGACCAGGCAGATGAAAGGCTTTGACCCTGTATCAGTATTTCCATTCAGAAGCAGCTCCAGAGGTACCAGAGCCACTGCAGTGCAAGACCTTGTGGCAGAGCTGGACACAGTTCATCCTGTGGCTGGATACACTGTAGTCTCAGTCCACCACAGACATCCTGTGTGAAAGTCATCTTCCATGACTCCCCTGTGTCTCATTTAATGACTGGAAATCACTTTCTACTAGCTCACCCTGCAAGTATGCACTTAGCACAGTTGAAGCTGGCAGGCCAGAGCCCTCAAAGATGGGGAGAGGTTTAATTCACTAAGATCTACAATTATCTCCAAAATCACGGGCCATGTAAGGATTGCACAGCCCTTTCAAACTGGGAGATCGCACCCTTCCCAGAGCTCAAACTGAGTCAGAAGCACGAGGTACAATCAAGGGACCCCTCAGGTTCTGAAGTTGCTTCCCTTGCAGGCAAGCCAGCTTATCTTGAGGATTCTTCCTCCTGGGAGAGATGCAGACCTTCAACCCTACATTTTGCATTTGTTCCTGTAAGGACAACCTCACCATTACAGTAAGAAGCTAATTACCTCCCTGCGTGTATGATCTCTGAAACTAATACCAAGATGATTAGAGCAATCAAGTGGAGCTGCTTGAGGAGGGGATGAAAACTCCCTCCAATCACTAGGGATTAAGAACAGATCAGATGCAAAAAAGGAGCAGTTGCACACACCACTCGCTCAGCTTCCAACAACTACCAATGCTAGCAGATTACAAAACATCTTCTCACAGGCACAAGGTTCTCTCCTCTCTCCCAATCAGCACTACTTGGTCTTTTGCAGGGTGCCACATACCCAGCAACACAAGCCAATTAAAAGAGCTGAACCATCATTTAAGGAACAACTCACCCTTCACATTCTTAATCTCACCCAGAAATTACCTTCACAAATTTATCAACCCACTACCACTTCATAGCAAACAAACCTGCTCTTAATCTTCATTTGATCACCTGAGCTGTGTTGGCCTTAATAAGGACCAGGTGATCCTCAGAATACCCTCTGACCCGAGGTCCTAGGCTTAGCCAGCAAGAGCTAGTTAGTCACAGGGGGCACCAAGCCCTTCTGCCGTTGAAGTTAATCCCCACAACACAAAGTTTGCTGCCAGTGCTAGAGGAACAGGGCACAACTCCCGTGGCACGTTCCACTGATAAGCAGCTAGTAACCAACACCAAATGATTTAGCCAAGAAGATATTAAAACATTTTTCTCCCTACCCAGATTCAGTACATGCCACACTGAGTCAGCCTCGTGCTTCAGCACTGAAGAACAGGCCAACGGTGATGTTCTTGAGGCACCCAGGCAGGCAGTATGTCAGCACATTGAAGCCACTAGCATATCTCTCACCAGATGCTTTGTCAGTCACTATGGCTATCACCTGTAAGTTACATGCTTAGGAGCACTTTTGAGAAGGGAAAGAAATAAAGTCCCACATGTGCTTTGCTGTCTCTTTAACACCAGACAGATCTGCAGAACTTTTAGACTAGTGTAAACTGGTCATGCTGCTGAAACGAGAAGCTCTGCCCTCTCCCTGCCCCTTCATTTCTACCTCAAGCACTTGTGCAAATATGATACAAACCATACCAAGGATCCACAAACCCAGCATTACCAGATCACAGTTCAGCTGGATCTTCTCCCCTACCCAAACAAAGGCTGGTGCCAGTGCTACAGAAATGGAGGAACAGAGAGAAAGAGATTGCCCCTTTTGCACTTATGCCAAACTAAACATTGCAGAAGAGAGATGAAAGGCCTTTTCAGCCTGCATCTTGACACGTGCCTTTGCAAGACAGCCTTACTCAATGTACTTTCAACTTCTACACGCACAGAATTTTTCCTTTCTATCCCACATAAAGAACAAGCACGTCTCACAGACGACCTGGACCACAACGTTGCCAGCCCAACCATCTCACCCCAGCGTGCTGAGGAGTCCGAATCAACACGGGCTTCAGCGGTCAGCTCAGATTAATGCTGCTTGGTGGGAGGAGCAAATAAAGCTCAAAGTCTGCCAAGCTGACAGCATTAAAGACATTGCAATCAGTAGGGCACGGCAGTGGTGAGAAGCCTTAGAACATCAGCAGACAACAATTTATTTGCTGGATGGAGGAAAAAGACTTGGCTAAGGCAGAGAGCTGTCTGGAGTTTAGCCTGAGGAACGTACAATACAAAAGTGCTTGCAATCTTTCGATGTACTGGAAATGAAATGTCTCAGTTTTAAACCCCTTATTACACTTGAGGAGCAAGGCTGTGTTTTAAGAAAAGCCTGTATTCCAAAGAGCTGAGCAAAACGTGATTTATATTTCACATGGCGCTTCATTCAGTCCCTGCAGATTTGCTTTAATTAATGCTTTCCGCTTTTTCTACCCAAGATATAACAGTGACTTTCTTTCGACTTGTTTCCCAAGACACTCCCAAGCATCACGCAGCACGCGCCCCCCGAACCCTGTTTGTGTATTTTCAAGCTGCACACGCTCCAGTTTTCCCCTCGCAGGGGCCGAGAACATCCTCAGGGCTGAGGTGTGTCACTCTCCTGCCCAGCCCCAGTGTCTCTCCGTCCCCTCGACTCCCACAAAACTCGTCAGAAACGAGATGTCTGGGTTTGGGCTATTGTGGCAACCGCTCTTTTTTTTTTTTTTTTTTTTTAAGAGGAGGGGACGGGGACTTCGCCTTACCCGAGCCAGGCGGGCGGCACTCCGGATGGCCGCCGCCACGGCGCCGCCGTCGGGGTGCACCCGTTCCACGTGTCCCCACATCCGCTCCCAGGTCTGCCCGTCCATGGGGAAGCCGCTCTTGTTGACCAGGAAGAGCGAGCCGCCGTCCCGCTGCTCCTCCTCCTCCGAGCCGCCGCCGCTCCCGCCGCCGCCCGCCGCCCGCGGCTGGGCGCTTCGCGACCGGCCCCCCGCCTTGCCGACCACCGCACGGCGGGTGCTCCCGGGGCCACCGCCGCCCGCTGCCGCGCCCGTCATGGCCCCGCAGCCATGCCCGATATCGGGCGCGCCGCGGGGACCGCTGTCGGGAGGTGCCCTGCGGCCTCGCAGCCGCTCGGGCCCTCTGTATATGCAATATATATATGTGTGCGTGTGTATTCCGTGCGTGCGGAGGATGCTTGGCGCAGGGACGGCCCGCTCTCTAGCGGCGGGCGCCCGCTTCCCGCCCGGTGGCACGGCAGCTCGCTCGTCCCGGGCGCCCTGTCCCTGTTCCACTCGCCCCGGCCTCGCTGGCGGCGCGCCCCGCACCGCGCTCCATGCCGCCGCGTTACCACGCTACCGGCCACCCGCTAGCCTTCGGCGCACCCCTATTGGCGGCCGCAACAAAGAGGGGCGGGGCCCGGGAGGGGGTACGAGCCGTGACCGGCGGTGGCGCCGACGAAGGCGCCCCCTGACGGGCGTCCCGGGTCACGCGACGCAGGCTGAGCCCCTTCCACCGCAGTCGAGCGGCGTGGGGCTGCAGCTCCCGGCCCGCCGTGTCGTGCCGTGCGTCCCGGATCCCCCTGCGCGAGGGGCATCTGAAGATCAAGTTCTTCACCAGAGAGAGCTGGGCTGTTCCATTTCTTCCTAACAGAGCTGGAAAATTTATTGTTAAGTATTGAGTGTTACGGTGATGGCAAAGAGATCCCAGCTTAAAGGTGAGAGCTGCCGAGAAAGGCTAGAGCTCTTCTGTCTGTCCGGTGGGCAAAGAAGCATCCCAGACCTAGGGGAATCCTACTGCAGGGATGAGTGGCTGTGGTGTGATTGCAGCCTGCTGCCTCCCTTTACCATGGACAGCTTCTAGGGTGGTGCCTGCTCTCCAGGAGAGTATTTCCCACTCTAATAGTAGGAGCACTGGGGCCCAGACCCCTCAGGAGGAGACAGGATAGTCACAGGGCAGCCTTTCTCTGAATGTTTTGCTGCCACAGGGCTGAGTGAGTGGTCCATGACTCAGAGCAGCAAAGTCTTGCTTTGATCCCCTGCAGCAGCAAGAGGTACCTGCCTCACACCTCTGCAAGTGTTGCTAACACCACAGAAACAACAGCGTCTAGTCCTCCTGTGCCAAGTGTGACAGAGCTGCAGATGAGAGCAATGGGGAACCAATCTCCTCCATGGCTTTGCCCAGCTGCATCTGTGGCCTTGCAGCACATCCCCTGCAGATGACTCCCTGGCTGTTGCTGCCATCTCCCATCCTCAGCTCAGTTCTGTGATGTTCCTTGCCATGCTCCATGGTTTTCTCTTCAGCTCTTTAAATCAAGCAATACCTCTCCTAGAGCTAGAGGTGACCCCCCCACAGAAATAAATCAGTCTGAAAAATGTTCCCATCCCCTGCCTATTCACTCAGATACTGCCACCACTTTGATCTTACCTGCTCCCAGCCAGGCTGGGTGCATACCTGTGCCTCTCCTCGGCAGCTGCAAGTCCTGATTTTCATATCTCGCCATAAATAAGTCTCTCCAATGCCCTTAATCAGCTTCCTGAAGGCTCCTGGGAGCCATGTCTGTATGTTGAGTTGCTAATCGCTCTCTGCAGGAGCTGACGTCTCCGAGTCCTACCAGTAATCTTCCCTGACGGATCCTAGGTGTATGGTATGCCTGAATCTGATGAGGAGGTTTAACATAAACAAGGCCAGAGAAAGGCTGTTCCATCAGCTAAAGCAAACCAAGGGCTTTGGCTTACACAGCTTGCTCAGTGTCAGCTTTCAGCCCAGGAGACTTTGGTTTAGGGATGTACGCACACACACGCGCATGCACACACCCCACAGCCCCCCCCCCAAGCTAAACGGGAGGACATGGCAATGTAGTCTGGGAGAGAGGAGGAAAGGTCAGAGTGAGTTTAGAGCTGCTGTGGAGTCTTCATCCTCTCTGCTATGCCCTGCATTTCCCTAGTGATCAGGCAAACATTGCAACTGGAAGGCAAATGTCCCCCGTGCTTGCCAGAGGCAATTCACACACACCCCCTTCCGGGGTTTGGAGCAGGATCCCAGGGGAAGTGCAGCCCCTCTCTCCTTCTGGAGCACAGATGAGTCCACACATCAGCAAGATGTGGGAGCGCGGACATGAGCTCCAGATGGGAGCTGATGAAGCACAGAGACCGAAAGATGCTGCAGATGGCTGCAGCCACAGAGGAAAGGGCTCTGAGGAGCAGAAGGAGATGCAGCAGGGCAGTGTGAGGCAGAGGAAGCTGACAAAGTCTGCAAGTTCAATAGAGCAGAGCCGGGGAAAGCTTGAAAATCGTTCAGACCTGAATCTTAGGAATAATAAGATGGTGCAGGTGGTGGCAGCCATGTGTGAGCAGCCCAGGAGCATGCTGCATGTGAAAAAGCCTGGAGTGCTAGGATTGTGTAGCAGAAAGTCATCATCAAGGATGCTGATAAACAAGCTGACATTCCCAGAGACTTGTTCATTGTCAGAACAAGCAACCATGGCTGCCACAGTGTCACTCAGTGCTCTTCCACTTCCCAGAGCAGATGGGAATCCTCAGATCATACTTTCTTAACGTCTACCCACTTAGCCACCTTGAAAGAGTGAAGACCAGAGTGATGCTATGTGCTTTGCAGTTCAAAGCCTTCTGCATCCACCGTGCCAGGGCGTGCTCTGTAGCAGAGGGAAGGACTGTCCCTGGCCAGACAGGTGAAAGACATGGCAAGGTTGGTACACCACAGCACTGTCCATAGCAGCCCTCTGCAGCACACAGACACCTTCTGATCAGGATTAAAAATAAATAAAATACTTTACTAGCTCCTGCTTGATGCTCAGGCTGAAAAGGGACAAACTGAATTCCCAGAGACCAGCCAGCACATCCAAGGCCAGCTGTAGGCTAAACAGGCAGGGTAAAAATTAGCTGAGGTCCTCAAGCTAATGGCAACTTTGAAACAACAGCCTAAGGGAATAAAAGCAGGGTCCCCAAGTCCCTACAGCTAAGGAAAAGCCTTAATTACCCTCTTCCCAGCTACAAATTAAGAGTAAAAATAGAAGAGTGCTACCTTGGTTTAGGCTAAGCCCTCTGAGCTATTAGTTATGAACAGGCATTCATGATGAGTAAGAGCAGGGTGGGATAATCAGCATGCCCCTCCACATCCCCCCAGCAGCCATGGCTTTCATCTTGTGGGACCACCTCAGCAGAGCTTCCTTGCTCCCTGCTGTTCACAGCTCTTCCTTCACTCTGCTGGTACTGCCCTTCCCAGGTCCAGCCTCTGCTCTAGAACACCAGAACCTTTTGATTGTGAAGCCCCTTTGCATGGAGGTACCATTCTAAAGCTAGCACTGAACACCACCTTGAACCTAGTGTCTTGCTACTGATATGGCTCTTGTTACCATAGCTGCTTTCTGGGTCAAAGGAACTAATTTGATCATAAAATCATGTAAGAAGGTTTTAGCCTTCATTATTCCCAACTGCAGACTAATTTAAATGCAGCATTCAAAAGGCCCTGCAGTGCAATTACACAACCAACTGAGGGAAAATTAAACCTCTGCACCCCTCCCAAGAAGCCTCCCTAGCCCCTTCCCCAGCATCTTGCACACAGTGACGAATTCAGACCTGCCATGTAGCAAACCCTCACTTCCCTGTGATATTTCAGGTGCAGAGGCAGCTGATCTATGTATTTCTTTGGGAAAACACATATTACCCTTTGTTTCCAAGCAGCCCTTCTTGCTGGCTCGCTGCAGGTGCTAGGAGCAAGCAGCGGCTCCAGCCTGACCTGGCCTCACAGCTGTGACCAGTCTGGAGAATGGAGTAATGAATTCCTGTGAGGTCTCATGCATTGCTCACACTCCTGATCTGCTGCTTTGAAATTCAGTGGTTTTTTTTACCCTGCAGCTCCTCTCCCAGCACAGGTCCAGCCTTTTGTAAGATCTTGCCCCACCGCAGCTACCAACAGACCTATGCTAAAATAGGTCTCACCATGGAACAGGAACACTGCTCTGTGCTGCTAGGGCACACATGTGAAGCACCAAACCCAGAGGTGGAGCAAGACTGGCAGCAGAACTGAAACAAAAGATGGGCTGGTTGGCAGACTGCCCCTGTGCTGCTCAGCCATCTCTGCCTCTGCAGCCTGGCCTCACGTGCCATGGGGCCATGTGGTAGTATACCTGGTCCCAGCCCACACCAGCACCCTTCTCAGCATCACAGCTGTGCCAAAAAGCTGCTCCCATGGCACTTGCTTTGGTTGCTCTGCAGGCAGGGAGCAGGGACCTGGTCCAGCAACCCACCTAGGAACAGCTGAGGTTTGCTTTTCTGCAAGAAAGGGTGACCAAACCTGCAAGATTTTTCTTTTCTGCAAGAACAGATGCCATCCAAGGAAACAATAGTGAAGGAATTGTTTTACAGTACCTGAGCAAAAGCTCAACAGTTTATCTTTCTCTTTACTACCAGATAGATGAAAATCAGTGGCAGCATGACAGATCTGGACCCGTGCTGTTACCCAGGTCAGCAAAAGTGGACTGAAGGTGCCTGCATCAGCACTGAACATACAAGAGGCAGGTCATTTACTGTTGGAGCATGAAACACGCCCAGTACCTCTGGCTGGCAGCGGTCAGGGCAAAACCCTGAAGACTGGGTACCTTACAAGTGTTCCCAGCTTGGGCACAGTGTTCTGCTAAAGCTGGGCCAAGTGATTCTAATGGCCTTTTCTGAATTTAGGAACATCCAGAAAAGCAAGGGCAGCCTGAAATGATAAATCCTACAAAGGATGCTACATCTTTGAAGAAGGGAAGGAGGAAAACACAGCTCAGAAAGTTTCCCTGCTGTAAGTGAATTGCATTACTGCTATGCAAATATTAGCCCTGCAAGTTTTCTAAGACCATAGTGACCTTGTTTGATCTTAGAAAAACAAAATAAAACTTGTTTGTTTGGGGCTTTTTCATAAACTGGAAGTTATGCTAGAATAGGATTTGTTTAGTAATCAAATGCAAGGTTAAACAGTGATAAGGATGTAACCATGGTAATATGGGAATGGCTGTTGAGGCAAGTTTGCAGGGGTGATTTGCATAGCCACTAGGAACAACTTTATGTATTCATCAATGTGATGATTGAGAAAATAAATACGCAAAGCGGGGGGGGGGGGGGGGGGGGGGGGGGCATGTTGTGATAATGGTAAGCAAGTGAAAACTGTTTTGTAGTAACTACTATA